>CAUYPK010012880.1:0-25996 GCA_963574355.1 Loris lydekkerianus
ATGACTCTCTGAAAGACGCATTTAAGTCAAGCAGCCTTCCTAATTTCTATGCATCTCTCCCCTCTGAGACATATCCTAATCTCAGCAACCATGCACTCAAAATGGCAACCATCTTTGGCAGCACTTATGTCTGTGAACAGAAATCTCCAACCAGATCTAGACTAACTGATGAACACTTGCATCACTTGTTACGACTAGCAATGACAAATATGGAACCGGACACTGACCATCTCATTAGCCAAAAGCAGGCCCATAGTTCCCATCGTTGATTTAACTTTACATGTTCTGCATTTTAAATATTGTATTTGATCCCATTTTGTTTTTTTACTTCAAAATAAGATATGTGCAGTGTGCATAGGAATTTGTTCATAGTTGTTGTTTTTTTTTAACTATAGTCCGGCCCTCTAATGGGCTGAGGGATAGTGAACTGGCCCCCTGTTTAAAAAGTTTTAGGACCCCTGCCCAAAAGCAATGTGTGAGGGTTCCACATCCTCATCAGCATTTGGTATTATTAACACTTTCTGCTGAAGTCATTTTAACGATGTGCAATGAATGGTATCTCACTGTGCATTCTCCCAATTTTCAGTTATGTTAAACATCTTTTCATAAGCTGATTTAATACTCTATATCTTCTTTGAAGTATTTTCCAAAGCTTATTAATTATTTTTAATTAGATTGTTTTCTTATTGTTGAGTGTTCACAGTACTTTACATGTTCTGAATATTTAAGTTCTTTGTAGGAATGTGATCTGCAAATATTTTCTCCTAGTCTGTAACCTAGGAGAAAATCATAATTATTCTCTTAACAGTCTTTTGCAAGCAAAGTTTTTAATTTAATGAAGTCCAATTCATCAATTTTTTTCTTTTATGAATCATGTTTTGTCATTCAGTGAACTTCTTGCCTAAATCCAAGTTACAAAAATTTTTCTGTGTTTTTTCCTAAATGTTTTATAGCTTTTTTAAATTTTTAATTTTTTGTGATAAATCTCACTCTGTCACCCAGGCTAAAGTACAGTGACACAATCATAGCTCACTACAACCTCAAACTCCTGGGCTCGCTGTATCCTCCTACCTCAGCCTCCTGAGTAGTTGAGACTACAGGTACACATCATTATGTCTAGCTAATTTATTTTTATTTTTATTTTTTTATAGCAATGAGGTCTCATTATGTTGTCTAGGCTGGTCTCAAACTCCTGGCCTCAAGTGATTCTCCTGCCTTAGCCTCCCAAAGTGCTGGCATTACAGGCATGAGCCACTACACGCAGCCAAAAGTTTTATATCTTTATATCTCACATTTAGATGTGTGGTACATCTTAATGTTTGCATAATGTGTGTGTGTTGCTTAGGCTAAGGCTCATTATTTTTGTATATGAATGTCTAATGGTTCCAAAACCATTTGTTGAAAACACTATTCTTTTTCCACTGAATTGCCTTTGTAACTCTATAAAAAATGGGTATATTTGTGTAGATCTGTTTCTGAAATCTATTTTATTCCATTCATCTATGTTGTCTATCCCTTTGTGTTTATAGCCTTGATTACAACAGCTTTGAACTAAGTTTTAAACCAGGTAGTTTGATTTTCCTTTTTCTGCTAATGTTTAATTTTTTTTAAGCTAATAAAATGTTTTGAAATATCCATACATTGTGGAATGGCTCAAATTAATAACATATGCATTATCTCCCATACTCATCATTTTCAGAGGTAAGAACACATTAAATCTATTCTCTATGTAGTTTTAATTTTTTTGGCATTTTTTTCCAACATTATTTTTCTTTTTCAAAATTGTTTTGAATATTCTGAGGCCTTTGCCTTTCTACAGAAATTTAGAATTTGCTTCTAAGTACAAAAAGTGCTGCTGGAATTTTTATTATTATTTAATTAAATCTATAGATCAATTTGGAAAGAACCAACATCTTTATTATAGTGAATCTTCTAATCCACGAATACGGCATACATACCTCTCCATTTATTTAAATCTCCATTGATTTTTTTTTTTTTTTTTTAGGCACAGTCTCACTATGCCCTTGGTAGAGTACCATGGTGTCACAGCTCACAGCAACCTCTAAGTCTTGGGCTTAAGTGATTATCTTGAGCAGCTGGGACTACAGGCGCCCACCACAACGCCCGGCTATTTTTTATTGTTGTTGTTACAGTTGTCATTGTTGTTTCGCAGGCCAGGGCTGGGTTCAAATCCACCAGCTCCAGTGTATGTGGCTGGCACCCTAGCCGCTGAGCTACAGGCACTGAGCCTCCATTGATTTTTTAAATCAGGGTTTTATAGTATTTAGTATAGAGATTCTATATAGACTTTGTTACATTTTTTAGACCTATTATAATTTTTTAAAATTCAGTTTTTAATTATTCATTGCTAGGATATAGAGATGATTACTTTTTGTAATCTGACCTTTTATGACTTGCTAAACTCATTTATTATAATAATCTTTTTGTGGATTCCTTGGGATGGTCCACACAGACCAATCATGCCATCTGCAAATAAGGACAGTTTTATTTTCCTCTTTTCAATCTGTATGCTATTATTTCTTCATATATTTTTGCTGCACCAAACTCATTCTCCTCTTGTTCTGAGTCTCTGATGACACAAATGTTAGACCCTTTGATACTGTCTCATCAGTTTCTGAGGCTCTATTTTCAAATGTTTTTTTTTTTTCCTGTTGTCCAAATTAGATAATTTCTGCTCATCTATTTTCAAGTTCACTGACTCCTTCATCTGTCATGTCCATTCTGCTATCAAACCCATCCAGTGAGTTTTTCATTTCTGTTATTGTACTTCTGGATTTCAAAAATTCCAAAAACATTTTAGTTCTTCTTTATATCTTCTGTTTCCTTGTTGAGACTTCCTTCCTCTTTATTCCTGGTGCATAGTCATAACAGCTGATTTAAAATATTTTTTCATATAATTTTAAGATCTGTATGATCCTGGAACTGGTTTTATTTTCTGTTTTTTTTCCATGCAATTTCAGACTTGTCTTGTTCTTTGAGTGATTTTAGATTGTATTTCTGGATATTATGAATAATAATATTATGAGACTCTAGGTTTCATTTAAGTCCAGGAATGTTGGTATTTTTGTTTTAGCCAGTAATTGACCACTTGAATTCATGCTTTAAGTTCTGACCAGCCTTCTATAGGTTGTATTTCTAATGTCTGCTCAGTTTCCAAAGCCTTTGCAGTTATATTTAATGTGTTACATAAGCAGCTTCCAGTCTGGGATATGGGCAGCGGTCTATTCCATAATTCACTTGCCAATGTCTATATATGCTGTTTGGATCAGACCCATGTATGCACACCTTGGAAATCAGCTCAGGAGTCCATGAGCAACTCTAAGTGGTCAGTTTCCCAAGCTCCTCTCTCTTCTATAATGTTTCAGTTTCCTAGGACTCCTCTATTTCATCCTTCCAGCAGAAAGCTGGGGCTTCATTAACTCCACTCCGCAGTATACTTCCCATGACTATGCCCGGAGCTAAGCAACAGAAGGACCTTGGTAAAAGAAAAGCAATGGAAATTTGTCCCACTTTCTTCAGACTACAGCTCTTCCAATCTGAGAGAAAGGGTTTCCTCTCTGAGTTTTAGCCTTCTAACTGCCATTTATTGAGGTCACTGTAGCCACTAACCAAGGATTGCTTTAGGCCTGAGTGCAAGAAAAGAAAAGAAAAAAAAAAAAGAAGGAAGAGAAAGATGAGGAATTTCCACACTTCCTCTGAGATAGGAAACCCCTTTCCTGCTCCTTGAGTCAGAACTAGAGGACTTCTCCAGATGCTTTTTCTGTCCACATTAATGTTCGCTTCGAAGTTTCAGGATACATTAAGTTCAGTCTGGGGCATACCAGAAGAAAAAAATGATAAACTCACCGCTGGTACAGTGGTACTTTGAATTCTGGTCTTCTTCCCCAATCTGCCTCCTACTAATTACTTTTCAGAGTCCTCAAATAGTCACTCCAAGCATTCTGTCCAGGTTTTATAGCTGCATTCAGTGGGAGAGATAGGGTGAAGTATGCTTACTCCATCTTATCTGGAACCAGAACCTGGACTACTGTTTTTCCTTGCAAACTCTGTAGAACTGATTAAACTATGTGATAACTTTGATTTTAAGAAATTAAAATTTAAAAATAAATATTTCCTGTTATAATGTTATTGAGTAAGAGGAAAAAAACCATACTAGAAGTAGGATCATATTTTTTAAAGCATATAAAGTGAAATTCTTAATTATACTGTATTTCTTTAAATCTTGTTTTACTTGTGGATTTTTATAAATATCAGGACTATTATACATTTTCTAAAAGAATAAAAAAAGGAGACATTATCCAAAGTGTAAGACAGAAGAAGTCTGCAGATGAGAGAATATAAAATTTAAAAAACTGAAATCCATTTAGGATGACCAGTACTCTTGAGTGTAAGACTAACAGCTTCAGCAGAAGAGGCAGGAGAAGAAAGCAGGGATCATTTTAGTGTTTTTTTGTATACCATGACAGGAGAAAGGGAAGTCTCTAAATTGTTTCAGTAAGGGTTGTTGGGGAGTGACATATCTCATCACAGTATGTTTGAAGGATCACTCCGGCTGCCAATATTAAGGTGAAAAAAAATGAGTCCTAGTCATTGACTCTAATGTGTCAAGTCAAGTTGCATAAAGAATATATAGTGTGATTCCATATGTTGCTGGGAAAATAGTTAAAGTGGGGAGATTTTATACACACCTACATAAATATAATCATATGCATGATTATGTATATTATTTTATGTATGTGATTTTATAAATGTATGTATATACTAGTATACATATACACAGATATATGGATATGATTACAATATGGATAGAACACTTCTGGAAAAAACACAGGAAACCAGTAACAGTGATTAACTTTGAAGAAGGAAAGTAAGGAGATGAGAGAAAGGACACTTTCTTTTCACTTTATTCTGCTGTGTTTGTTTTAATTTTTTACTATGAACATTTAACTCTTAAAAAGGTACTATAAAGGTTCTTTATGAAAAAAAATGGAGGAGTCAGGTGTGGTGGTGTGCACCTGTAGTCCCAGCTACTCTAGAGGCTGAAACAGGAGGACTGCTTGAGCCCAGAGCCCAGGAGTAAGAGTCCAGTGTGGGCAACACAGCAAGATCCTGTCTCTAAAAGAAATGAAATTTTAAGTAAAGAAATGGAGGGAGGCCTTATGCATCAACTGTATTAGATATATTATATTAAAATAAGACAAAGAGTATGAATAACCCTAACATTCCATAGCACTGTTCTATTATATAATTGATTGTCAACTCAAACATTACTACAGATCTCCCCACACCTAAAATATTATCAATTATTTATAAAGTAAGTTCACAAAATAGCTTTTAATTATATTACACTACACTGCACTATTTTCAAGCATCCAAAATTTTATTTAATGAATGAGAATGATGTTGAAGATAATTAAAATTACTACTATAGTCCATTTTCACTATGTAAAAAAAAATATAGAAATATGTTTGCATTATTCTTTCAAATGTCCTTTTTTTTTTTTTTGAGACAGATTTTCAGTTTGTTACTCTGGATAGAGTGCCATGGCATGACAGCTCACAGCAACCTCCAACTCTTCAGCTTAAGTGATTCTCTTGCCTCAGCCTCCCAAGTAGCTAGGATTATAGGATTATAGGTGCCCACAACAACACCCGGCTATTTTTAGAGATGGATCTGTCTTGCTCTTGCTCAGGCTGGTCTCAAATTCCTGAGCTCAAGTAATCTGCTTGCCTCGGCCTCCCAGAGTTCTGAGATTACAGGCACGAGCCACCATGCTTGGCTCACACCTGGCCTTCTTTTAAATTTCTTAAATACTAATTAATAAAGGGAAAAAGTAAAAGATCCTCCCCTTCTCTGACCCCTCTAATTTTAATCCCCTCAAGGGCTTCTTGAATTATATGTAATTCCAAATGTTCTTTGTCCACATGGACAAAGCATATATAAATGTATGTGTATGCATGCAAAGATACATATATACATTAATATTCCATTTCAAAGAAATGGATTTCTGGTGCTTAAAATAATCTAGACCTATTCTATTTCCTACATGTCATTTTACTAAACCAAAACAGAATAATGAATAAATGAATGCTGCTCAAGCCTGCAGATAACGTTAAATCTTCTAAGTAGGAAAATGTTAAAATGAACACATTGAACAAATACAATTTTCAAAGACTTCTTAATACCCTTTGATGGAATAATGAACATCATTGACAGCAGGCAAAAGTAAAAAATGCAGAAGTTGTAACAAACAAAAGAGCAGAATGTAGGTTTATATAATACAAGGCTAAAGGATATAATGAGACATAAAGGTGTAGCTCTAACCTTTCAGGTCCCAGAGTACCACTACTATGCTGACTCACAAAAGGTTGCTTTGGAGTAACTTTTATAGTCAGACTTTTATATACTGGATAAACCAGTGATCTAATCCAGAAATTACATATTTCTTATATTCTTATGACTAGGGGAAAGGAGTAGTCTCACTTTGCAGCAGTAGCTGAAGACTTCAAGCAGAAGGCAGAACAGGTTCAGTTGCTCTCCTGTAATAGTAACCCTTCTTCCCAACTCTCAAATTCTGCTCTGTAGCCTAAAAGGCAAAAATAAAATCCAGGACCAATATTTCCTTTTTTTCTCATTATTTTATCTGTCCAACCATTAGGTGTCAAGGTCCAACATTTCAGGGTAAAAAAAGTCCCAGAAAGTCAAAACAAAATCACTTCCTCTTTATAGGTTGTAAGGAAAAATACTTTTCTTCTGCATTTGTTTGAAGCAAGACAAATTAATTCCCAACTATCTCAATTGAGAATAGAATTATTTGGTTATCAAACAATAGCATTTACTCTATTATATTTTAGTATTAATAGGATCTTCATTTGCTTTTAGAGGATATAAAGGAGAAAAGTTTTAAATAATTACATTATATTTAATTAATTACCTTTTCATACAGGGAATATATAAACAGAAAACTTCAGTTTTAGTCAAGTTGAAATTTCAAAAGAATATATAAGAGATGATGCTAATCATCTGCAACATGAAGGAGGTGAAATGAGACAGAAAAGCCAAACCACCCTCTAGTCATCAAATAACTTATGCAGTGATTTTTAAAGATAGCAAATTTCACCATGTTGAGCATACTATGGAAAGAACACACATTAAAAAGTAATGAGAAATTAGATCTACAGAATATTTTCAAAGAAAAATATTTTTACACGTGAGCATATATATATTTATACCCAAATTGGAAGCAAGTAAACAGGGTATAAAGTTTTTTGTTGTTATTTGGTTGTTTTTTGAGGCAGAGTATCACTCTGTCACCTTGGTTAGAATGCCATGGTGTCACGGCTCACAACAACCTCAAATTCTTGCGTTCAAATGATCCTCTTGCTTCAGCCTCCCATGTAGCTGGAACTACAGGCACCCAGCAAAATGCCTGGCTAATTTTTCTAATTTTAGTAGAAATAGGATCTCGCTCTTGCTCAGGCTGGTCTCAAACGCCTGAGCTCAGGCAATCCACCAGCCTTGGCCTCCCAGAATGCTAAGATTACAGGCATGTAGCACAGCTGGCTACAAAGCGTAAACTTTTAAAGATCCTAAAAAGATTTCCTTTGACGGAAAGACATACTAAGTATAAATACACTAAGTCCTCACTTAACATCTCAATAGGTTCTTGGAAACTGCAACAGTAAGCTAAATGACATACAGGTCTAAAAATAATATTTCATTCAATGGCCTTTTGCTAGACCACCTATGAAGAAAAATATTGATTTCATTATATATTGTTTTGCTTAAAGTAGCAATTTCCAAGACCATATCAATGACCATTATGTAAGGACTTACTGCAACAATAATTTTGTAATATTCTAAATGTTCAAAACATTAGACCCATCTATGCAAAGACTAAAAAAAAAAAAAAAATCAAATCCTAGGGGTGGGGCAGAGTGCCTCATAGCTGTAATCCTAGCACTCTGGGAGGTAGAGGTAGGAGGATCCTTTGAACTCAGGAGTTCAAGACAAGCCTGAGCAAGAGCAAGACCCCATCTCTACTAAAAAGAGAAAAAAATAAAATTAGCTGGACCTTGTAGCAGGTGCCTATATTCCCAGCTACTCAAGAGGCTGACGCAGGAGGATCATTTGAACCCAGGAGTCTGAGGTTGCTGTTAGCTAGACTGATGCCACAGCCCTCTGGCCTGGACAAAAAAAGTGATACTGTCCCAGAAATAAAAAGTAAAATAAAATCCTTAAATCAAATAAAAATTATTTTCTGGAAGATCCAAGTCACTATCCTCTATTACAATAAATAGTTGAATCTCTATATAATATGGTCTTAAGAGTCTAAGCCCTATATATCCTAAGGTAACTTTATCAACTGGTATTTATAGCACTCTCTAACAAATTATTCCAGAACTACAATAGTTCTTTTCTTATTTAGAAAAAAATCAACAATAAAGTTTATGAAGAAAATAACAACCAGAAATAGAAGAGCTATATTATCCCATCCTCCCACATCTATTTAAATATGTATGCTATTGCCAAACATGAAGCTACTTTGTGCTATCATTTTGTCGCTGAGCATAATATACTCTGTAGCAGGGGTCCTCAAACTTTTTAAACAGTGGGCCAGTTCACTGTCCTTTAGACCATTGGAGGGCCAGACTATAGTTTAAAAAAAAAAAAACTATGACGAATTCCTATGCACACTGCACATATCTTATTTTGAAGTAAAAAAACAAAACGGTAACAAATACAATCATACCGCCTAGTGTGGCACACGAGCTATAGTTTGAGGATCCCTGGGGGCTGGACCTAGTGGCTCATGTCTGTAATCCTAGCACTTTGGGCCAAGGTGGGCGGATCTTGAGAGCTCAGGAGTTCAAGACCAGCCTGCAAGAGTGAGACCCTGTCTCTAAAAAATAGCCATGCGTTGTGGCGGCCGACTGTAGTCCCAGCTACTTAGGAGGCTAAGGTAAGAGAATCACTTGAACCCAAAAGTTTGAGGTTGCTGTCAGTTATGATGCCACAGCACTCAACCCAAGGTACAGGGTGAGGTTCTGTCTCAAAAAAAAAGAAAGAAAGAAAGAAAAAGATACTATGTATACATTAGGTTTAAATATGCATAATCCTTGCCCTCTAATAGGCCTGAGACTTAAAAGAGAATACATATTTATTTAAAAAAATAACACAAAGTAATAAGTAAAATAAGAATAAATAAGACAAAATATAGTACTTATTAAAACCTACTGATAGGCTCACCTCAAGCCTCTACAACTCTATCCTGACCTTATTGGATACCTAAACCTAAATGCCTAATTTTTTTCTGTAATACTGTTTGGCCTATGTACAATATGGACAACGGCTCACATTAACGTAAATATGGCATCTTTGATATCTCAATTCTCATTGATCTCAGTAATTACTGTCAAAAATTAGGCAAATGGTTGATGATCCCTTACATCCTGGCATTTCTCATACTCCAAAACATTCCTTCTCTGTGTTGTCTTGTGAACCCTCTCAGATTCTCCCAGCTCTGGTAACACCACTTTCCCCATCCATCTGGATCTCCATTGCCTTCTTTCCACTCAGCAGACAACCCCCCTCCACAGCTCCTCCTTCCTCAACTCCTCACTCCTACCTGAAGAATTCCTACCTGCAGAATTCCACTCCATTCCCCCTCTCACCACCACCCCCCTCCAGACCTCCCCTGTACAAGGTAGGAAAAAAAAATGGCATAACCAGGAAAGACAAGAAACATGGTGGAACTCCAAAAATTTCCCCAAGGCCCTCAGACACACACACCCCCCACTCCCCGCCAGGGAGATCTCATTGATCTGGCCTTCAAGGTAGGGTAGCACCTCTCAGAGCACCAGTTATTGGCTTCTGCCATTAGACAAAACACACCTACTTCTTAAAACTCTGCAGGGCACTCTGAAAAAACAAAATCTCACCCAGGACCATGTTTTAAGTGCAGCAAACCAGGCTTTTGAGTATAGCAGTGCCCAAATCCAAACCCTCCCCCAAACAAAGTGTCCAGCCTGCGAAGGTTCTCAGTGGAATACTGACTGCCCAGGTCTTTCTGAAGATCTGGTTTCACAGTCACTCCCAAGACCTGGCAAAAATCCCCGACCTCCTGACCCTAGTTGCAAAAGACTGACCATCCCTGGAAAATCAGGATGCCCCCCTGGATACCATCCTGTAAAACTAAATTGTGGATATTTTTGCTAGTGGAAAGAAAGCCAATCTTTTTTCTAATAAACACAGGAACAACTTTTTCCAAGCTGTCACGTTATAAAGGCCTTCTAAAACAAACAGAGATCTCTGTGATGGGAATTAATGATAATTTACTGTACCCTCAGGCTACGAGATCCTTATGGTGGTAGAATCAAGGCCTCCTTGGTTATTTCCTATGTTAAGGCCACTAATTATGATTTTTTTTCATTCTCAGTTTCAGACCAGTAATCCTCTGAAATCCAATAAATCATCTCTTGATTTATTGACCAGGCAGTCACCTGGGAAACAACTGTTCATATTCTTGCCCTGCATGGATATCAACCAGTTCCCAAGAGTGTTCATGTAAACATCACTCCCATACTCCACTCATTTCCCCCTCCCCATTTTCCTTTTCCTTATAGGTAGACCATGCTGCCCCTCATCCCACAGAAAGCAGTCAAAAAGACACCACACTGATCATCCCACCTTTTTATAATCGGCTAAAAAGATGAGGATGATAGAGTCAAATGAAGGAACCCCATCCAAATAGAGCAGACTGGTTTGGTGCCTGTAGCTCAGTGGTTAGGCTACTGGCCACGTGCACTGGGACTGGTGAGTTCGAACCCATCCTGGGTCTGCTAAACAACAATAACAACAAAAAGCTTGGCATTGTGGTGGGTGCCTATAGTCCCTTCTGACAGATGTCCCACCCTGGAAAGGGGATGTGCCAACCTCCCACTCTTCCAACCTTTAAAACCCCCATCCACCATTACCCATGTACTGACTTCTTTCTCAAACTCAGCTCGCCCTCACTAGAGTGGAAATAAAGGCTGCTGTTGCCTACACAGAACCTGGATTCTGCTTTCCTTTTGTTTCACATCTCGAAATAATTTTTATTTTCAGTCTTTGACCTCTCAATAATGATGTGTCAACATAGTTTCATCAATTCTTTTTTTTTTTATTAAATTTTTTTATAGAGACAGTGTCTCACTTTGTTCCCCTCAGTAGAGTGCTGGGTGTCACAGCTCACAGCAACCTCCAGCTCTTGGGCTTAGGTGATTCTTGCCTCAGCCTCCTGAGTAGCTGGGACTACAGGCGCCTGCTACAACACCTGGCTAATTTTTTTTGTTGTTATTGCAGTTGGCCGGGGCTGGGTTTGAACCCGCCACTCTCAGTATATGGTGCCAGCACCCTACTCACTGAGCCACAGGCGCTGCCCCTAGTTTCATCAATTCTAACAAAAGTACTATTTTGGTGAGAGATATTGATAATAGGGAAGGCTAGTCATGTGTGAGAGCAGGAGATACACGGGAAATTTCTTTACCTTATTCTCAAATTTTGCTGTGAACCAAAACTGCTCCAAAAAAAGTCTTTAAAAAGTTAGGGGGAAAGGGCTAGGAGTGATGGCTTACACCTGTAACAATCCTAGCACACTGGGAGGCTGAGGTGAGTGGATTGCCTGAGCTCCTGGGTTTGAGACCAGTCTGAGCAAGAGTGAGGCCCCATCTCTAAAAATAGCCGGGCATTGTGGCAAGTGCCTATAATCCCAACTACTTGGAAGGCTAAGGCAAGAGAATCACTTGAGCCCAAGAGTTTGATGTTGCTATGAGTTATGACACCATGGGCAACAAAGTGAGATTCTGTCTCAAAAACAAAAACAAAAACAAAAACAAAATTTAGAGAAAAATCAAATTTAAGATTTGCCTATTTAACTTGAAGAGTCTAGATATGTACCACATTTTGTTAAAACTAGAATGGAAATCTAACCTTAAAAAAAGTAATTGGGTTCAGCACCTGTAACTCAGTGGCTAGGGCACCAGCCACATACACCAGAGCTGATGGGTTCAAATCCAGCCTGGGCCTTGCCAAACAACAATGACAACTACAACCAACCAAAAAATAGCCAGGCCTTGTAGCGGCTCCCTGTAGTCCCAGCTACTTGGAAGGCTGAGGCAAAATAATCGCTCAAGCCCAAGAGTTTGAGGTTACTGTAAGCTATGATGTCACGGCACTCTACTGAGGCAAAGTGAAACCCTGTTTAAAAAATATATATATATATAAGTGGTGTGCTCATGTGGTCCCAGCTAGTCAGGAGGGTGAGGTGGGAGGATCCTTTGAGCCCATGACTTTCAAAACCAGCCTAGGCAACATAGCAAGACATCATCTATTAAAAAAAGAAGAAAATATAGGGTAAAATGCTAAGGCCTTCACACTTTAGGGCCAGTAAGAAAGAAACATACTAGTCATGAAAGTTTTGTGCAAGCTAAGGAAATCTAGGGTTGTCAAGTATTGAGAAGACTATTAAGAAAGACAATTGAGAACTGAGTGAATTTGAAAAATGTATTATGTGAATTTTAAAAAGGATTAATTCCAGGAAGGCTATGTTAACCAGTGTGATGTAAATGTGTCAACTGGTCTGTAAAACTAGTGTATGATGCCCCATGATCGTATTAATGTACACAGCTATGATTTAATTAAAAAAAAAAAAAAAAAGGATTAATTTGTTAAAAGGACAAAACTAGGGGTTAGGCTAAATTCATCATAAAATATCTTTTTATCTTATAAAGAAACAAATCCTTATATATGTGCTAGCTATCAAAAGCTGAATATCAATTTAAACCTATCCTAAAATGGTTAGCTACTGGTTGTATATGTTTTCCTCAAAGACTTAGCCTTTTCATTGGGGGTCACTCAGTAAAAAGTTATTATGCCAGCAGAAAGACAGGAGTAGCTCAGCTCCAGAAAAATGTTCTCAAAATGGTCCACATTACCAAAGCACCCTCAATGAAAAGAAGTTGGAAGGCATCAGTATGCAGAAGGCAACAGCTGGGAAACCAAGAGCTACCTCATTGAAATATAGATCTATGTAGTAAAACAGATTCTGGGAGGCTGAGGCAAGTGGATTGATTGAGCTCAGGAGTTCAAGACCAGCCTGAGCAAGAGAGAGAGTCCATCTCTACTAAAAATAGAAAAACTAGCTAAGCATTGTGGCAGGCACCTGTAGTCCCAGCTGCTTGGGAGGATGAGTCAGGAGAATCGCCTGAATGCAGGCGATTGCTGTCAGATATTATGCAATGGCACTCTAGATGAACACTCTAGTCTGGGGCAACAGAGTGAGGCTCTGTCTCCGAAAAAAAAAAAAAAAAAAAAACCTACTTATTTTTGGAAAGTGGAAGGTTTTTGGGAATAGGATGTCATGTGGTTATAAGGCAGGATAACAACATAAAAAATAGAAGGAGAGAACTAGCATCCAAGGGTCTTTAATACATTTGTAAATTTTGTAAAGGTCTTTAATCCATTTATAAACTACACTAACCTTTAAGCTTTACCACATACAATCCTGAGTAAAGCAGGACCAAAAGAGACAAGATAACCTCCTGAAGGGGTTCCAGAAAGGCCTCACCTGGAAGCATCTCTTCAAGGCCAAATAGGAGTGAGAGATGAAGTGGCACTGTCCATTCCAAATTGGTGCTGATATACTCTTCAGGGGCTTGGCTCAGAGTAAAATAGATATCCTAGGATAGGTGCAACCAAGGAAGAGGTAGCTCCAGCTGCACCTATTTGTAACCTCTACATTACTGAGTTAAGAACAACTTGGGAGAAATAGGGAGAAAACAGAAAAGGTGAGAAAAAGAGAGAGCCATCTTTTTCTCTATTCTTCCTTCTCTAATTATTTGTTTTTATAATACAGAGACAATGGGTGCTGATCTATCCACTGTTTTCCTGATTTACTACTTTGTGGAAATGCTAACTTTGAGCTAAAAATAACTATGAAATAAATCTATAATTTTATTAGTATCATGCTCTAATCAAATGACCTAATTGATAGAGAAACTTGGATAAGTGGAAAGCTTAGAAGGCAAAGGAAAATGATCATCCCTATTTACTTTTCTTTCAGATCAAACAAGTATCAGTAATACCAGAGTATATCATTAAACTGAGAATACAAAGATGAACACAAAATAACAAAGTATTCAAGTTTTTACATCACTGGATTCATTCAGAAAAAAAAGTATTTGTTCTTATAGTAAAAAAAAAAAAAAATAGGAACCCAAGTAGTACAGTGAATCTTAAAATTGACAACAGAGCCAAAAACAGTTATTCTCTGAAACTAAAGTTAATGAGAATTAGCACGTAACTAACAGAATTATTATTAACCCACCCTGCAGAGTGATTTGAAGGCAAGCATGCTTTTACTGTGATTAAAGCATGCTTAAAATACAAAGAAATGAGTGGAAACAACTCAGAGGCATTTATGACTAGTTGTTTAAAAAACGAGGAAAGGCATATTTTATTATGGCACATTTATGACAAATGTTTCTGCTAATACACTCTCTCTCTTCCTTACCGTGAAAAGGAATTTCCAAAGGCCAATTATGCTAACCAGTCACATACTTGCACTACTATTAACCAGTGATAAAATTTCAAGAGAAAAATGCTCAGCATGTTTATACCTAGCTGACACCAGAGTATTCAGTTAGTCATTAGAGAATGTAACCAAGGTCTAGGAAGATTAGAAAAAAATTACAAACTGTACATCACACAAAAAAGCTTACCTTGTAGTTTTTTTAAAACAGCAACCTCCATTTTTAGTACTTGTTTTGGTTGTTGAGCTGATTCTACCTTCAGTGCAACATTTTCCCTGGTAAGCATGTCCAAGGCATCGTAAATTTCTCCAAATCCCCCACCTCCAATCTTTCTCAACTGTACAGAAAATAAGAACACACACTCAAAATTACTATAAGATTCTAATTAGAACCAAATCGCCTACTATATTTAGAAAATAATATATAATTTTAATATCCCTATTTTATGATAAAGTGTTTTATGATAACTAAATTTATGCCAAGAAGAAAACAAATGCCTGAAAACAACATCAAAACCTTTTGCCCACAAAAAGTAATAAAGTTATTTAAGCCACAAACAATTTTAAAATTTAGTCCACAGACAGCATCAGAAATGTCACAAAATATTACAGCATTTGAAACAATCACTTCCCGCAAATGCCAGTCAGCAACCAGATTTATTGTTTTAATGCTAAGGCAGTCGTTTGTAGACTTTTCAAACCATGAAATCCTTTTGCCAACTGAAATCATATCTAGAACGAATCTGGTAGATGTGTGAGGAGATTTGGAGGTGGGGTGGCAGCCAGTACCCAGCCCTCTTCACCATTACTTACTCTTGGAGGCATCTAATAGGCTCCACAGAGCAGGCAAAGCACTCCTATTCTAAACTTTCCCAAAATTCACTATATATCTATATATTCAAATAAGAATAAATCCTAATCAATTTAAACAGCTTCATCACATAGATACTTAATATTCTTCCTGGTAAAACGTGTTAGTTTAAGGGCAGCACCTGTGGCTCAAAGGAATAGGGCGCCAGCCCCATATGCTGGAGGTGGCGGGTTCAAACCTAGCCCTGGACAAAAACTGCAAAAATGTGTTAGTTTAACTGGGGGATAACAGGATTTTTGTGTGAGTATTATAAGGAAATTCAAAGAGCTACTGACAACTAGACCTGCAAGGCTCTAAAAACTTGAGCTGGGGTGGGTGGGTGATATACCTCAAGCTAGAGATGGCAGTAAGTTAGCTTTCTTTCATTTCCTGAAACTATGTCTTCTTATCACATTATCAAATATCTAAGCTGTAATATAATATAGGAAGGCATCATAGGCACTGGGTCCTAAATTCTCACCATCCTAAGAAGGCCCGGCTCATGTCTTATTTCTTTCTCCACTGGGCTTCATTGATTATTGCATCTAGGTTGATTTATTTATCTTCTGGATTTCAGTGGTAATTATTTATTTAATCACTCAATGAATCATTTTACCATGCCATACCTCAGATAAATTATATTATTACATTGCTTTTTTTAACTGTCATGTTGCTTAACTTTTCAGTATCAGTATCCTACCTCACTACAAAGAAACTAAGCTGCTTCTTCCACTTTGTTCTATTTATGACCCAAATAGAATTTGGCAAAGTGCTAACTGTATAATTATTGCTTAAAAACTAATTATTGTTTTGTACATATGAACCATACTACTTTATTTTCATTTGGTGATGGGAAGGGAATACTATCTATGAAGAACTACAAGATGAATTTAGGATTAAAAAAAAGTTCCACGGGAGGCGCTTGTGAATCAAAAGAGTAGGGCACTGGCCCCATGTGCTGGAGGTAGCGGGTTCAAACCTGGCCCCGGCCAAAAACTGCAAAAAAAAAAAAAGTTCCAGGAATATTCAGTTAAATAAACTGCTCTTTGGTGAGTTCTGACTGGTACTTATGATTCTTTATATTTTTAATCTATTAAACAAGCAAGATGTAACTTTTAAGAACTCATAAAACAGTACTAAGGGGATATCCTTCTAACTATGGACTGATGAGCTTCATATTTTACCTCACAAAAAACCTTAACAGAGGATAGAACAAAAAAATCTAGGCTGAAATAATGTTTTTGCTCCTCAGTCTATATCTATAATGCCATTTGACCATTAATAGAACATTATTTTTTATTGCCTTGACAAAGCCCTAAGCCATTATCAATGTTATGAGACAAAGAGACAGAGGCAGTATAGCATGATGGGGGGTACACAGATTAGAGAAAGAACAGAGGTAAGGCCTCTAGCAGATTATATTTTCCAAAGATAGCCACAATAGTATCATCCATCCTTGCTCTTCTTCCATGTAAAAACCTTTTATATTGAAGAAGGCAGTATAACCTTGCTACTCCCCCAATGAGAGGTATAGTCCACCTCCCATGGATCTTATGACTACTTTAACCAACAGAATACAGCAAAATGGCATTGTGCCAGTTCTAAGGATAGCCCAACCAATCTAGCAGCTTCCATTTCATGTCTCTTGTAAGCCGGCCACCATGTAAAAAGTGTACCTATCCTGAGAAACCATAGCTATGTGGAAATGCCCTAGAAAATTAGCCACCACGTTGAAGGTGGAAAATGGGAGAGCTAAGGAGCCCCAAGGTGCCAGACAAATAAGCAAAGAATTCATAAAAGAATCCTCCAAGCGCAGTGTCCATAGTGACAGCCACCCACATGGAGGCTGGTAGGTTGGAACCCGGCCCGGGCCTGCTAAACAAAAATGACAACGACAACAAAAAGTATAGCTAGGTGTTGTGGTGGGCACCTGTAATCCCAGCTACTTGGAAGGCTGAGGTAAGAGAATCGCTTAAGCCCAAGGGTCTGAGGTTGCTATGAGCTGTGATACCATGGTACTCTACTGAGAGCGACATAATGGGACTCTGTCTCAAATAAATAAATAAATAAATAAATAAATAAATAAATAAATAAATAAAATAAAGGATCCTCCAATCCAACCAATCCTGTTAGTGCCATATAAGAGACAAATCACTCAGGCAAACTCTTCCCAAAGTCCTAGTACACAAAACAGTGAGCAAAATAAAATGACTATTATAAGCCTCCAAGTTTTAATGCAGTTTGTTAGACAACAATAAATAGCTAAAACATAATCCTTAACAAGCCTGTGATTTCCCATTTAAAATGCCACTGTGTATTCCATGTTTTGGGGACAAGTTCCACAAGTATAGTAGAACCTCCATAGTTGACCACCTCTGAACATTGACTAACTCTTTAAGTTGACCTAATTTTTATAGATTGGACATGCATTACATTTATGTTATCAGTACAGTAAGTAGGCCTAGTTCTTTGTGTTGACAGATCCATATGCTGACCAGTTCGAGTGGTCAATGTACGGAGGTTAGCTCTAATTATCAGGACAAGTGAATTAGGCCAGGCAGAGCTTCACTTGTCACATTTCGGTATGTCTACTAGAGAACAGCCAACCTTTATCACAGTACTTACTTAGCACAATGCCCTCACCAAAGCAACACTCATGGCTGACTTACATTAAAGATTATCAATTATTGGAATCTTCCTGAAACAGTCCATGATAACATGGTTCTTTTCTTATCTTTGGTCAAGTAAATCTTCAAAGCCTACTGATTTACCTATCAGTAAAACACATTGTACCACAGAAACAAAATTTTTATTTCTAAGGAGTCTTCTTTTTCCAATCTGTTGATAAAGGGAATCACTAAAATAGCTTTGCAAAATCTGCTAATAGAACAAAACTTTAGTTGACAAATGACTAAGTAGCAATAGAAAATATTTAAATTATCCAAAATCAAAAAGCAGTCTTAAGAGAGATGGCAGATTCCAGATCTAGGGCAAGAAAGCCATTAGACTAATAGGATCATGTAAAAAGAACTCAGGAGAAAACTTGAAGAATGCTCTTTAACTCAAATTAAAACAATTTGAACATCTATATGAATAAGTACATTGCAACTACAATGGATTGAAACACCACGAATACATTTAAATCCATGCTTTTTTTTTTTTTTAGACAGAGTCTCACTATGTCACCCTCAGTAGAGTACCATGGCGTCAAAGTTCACAGCAACCTCAAACTCTTGAGTTTGAGCGATTCTCTTACCTCAGCCTCCTAAGTAGCTGGGACTACAGGCACCCGCCACAATGCCTGGCTATTTTTTGTTGTTGTTGTTGCAGCTGTCATTGTTGTTTAGCTGGCCCTGGCCAAGTTTGAACCCATCAGCCTTGGTGCATTTGGCAGATGCCATAACCACTGTACTACAGGTACCAAGCCATGAATTCTTAATTATATTAAAAAACGAATCTCACTGGTCACTCTTGGAGGATACTAGGACACCAATCCATTATTTTAAAAACTAGTAAATTGAGAAAAAGAAGCAAGTACTTATCTTGCTTTCCTCACCAAATTGTATCTAAGGATAAATAGTTGTTGATGGGAAATTTCTCTTTAAAGGTATATCTCAACTAATAAATGAAAGAATGATAGAATACTACCAATTTGTAATCCCTAATGAATAGACCTAGTTAATGATCACAATGCTGCTAATACCACAAAAAAGAGGAACAGTAAGACATTACATGTTTCCTAGTAAAAGCTTCTCATTTATGAAAAAAAGTGCCCTTATCTCAGAAAAACCAACCTAAACTCAGATATAATCAAACCTGTAGATATACTACCAAGTTACATGAAATATAGGAGACAGAAAACATGTTAACACCACACAGAAGCAATTAGTAAGGTTGGGTACAGTGGCTCACACCTGTAACCCTAGCACTCTGGGAGGTCGAGACAGGTGGATTCCTGAACTCAGGAGTTTTGAAACTAGTGTCAGCAGAGCAAGGCCTTGTCTCTACTAAAATATAGGAAAAAACTAGCTAGACGTTGTGGCAGAGGTCTGTAGTCCCAGGTACTCAGGAGGTGGAGACAAGAGGATCACTTGAGCCTAACAGTTTAAGGTTCCTATGAACTATGATGCCATGACACTCAATCTCAAAAAAAAAAAAAAAAGCAATTAGCAAAATCCCAAACCGTGGGAAATTTTTAGATAAATGACCTGGTTTCTTTAGCAGGACTTTCTGCTTCCTAACTTGTAAAGGAATAAAAGAAAGATAAAGAGGAACCTAGAAATTAAAAGAAACTGAAGTGATGGCAACAATTGCAACACCCACACCTTATTTGGATTTTGATTAAAAATGTTAAAAATAATTTACAAAATAATCAGGGAAATGTGGAAACTAAAAGCATATTTAGTGATATTAAGAAATTATTATTTTGGGTGGTGCCTATGGCTCAGTGAGTACGGCGCTGGCCCCATATATCGAGGCTTGCGGGTTCAAACCCAGCCCTGGCCAAACTGCAACAAAAAAATAGCCGGGCATTGTGGCGGGCACCTGCAGTCCCAGCTACTTGGGAGGCTGAGGCAAGAGAATTGCCTAAGCCCAAGAGCTGGAGGTTTAATTATTTTAGGCATATACGCAATGCACATATTATTTCCTAAGGAAATACTATTTTTATTAGGACACCAAAAATTACCCCTCCATATATACACATGTGCATTTCCACACACATGCTCACACATATCACATATATGTACTCTGAGATGTATACTCACCACTTTCCATCTTTCTTTCACCAGGATTCCAACACTCAGGATATCTGGTTGCTCTCCTCCCCCACTCATTGCAATACACTGATACAGTAGAATAGCTACACTGGCATCCAGTTCCCAAGGGTGGTTTCCATTTAACCTAAAAGAAAAGAAATAGTAGCAGTATATCAGGGCTAACTAATTAACACAAATAACATTCCAACATCAAGAAGTACTACTAATCCTATATATTAATTAGTTTGTTTTGTTGTATAACGTGGGGGGGAATCTCAAACTCAGTTCCAAAAAATGTTTAATGCATATACAGTAAAATCTCCATAGTTGACCACCTCCCTACATTTACCACCTCCTTACATTGATCTAATTTTCATAGATCAAATATGAACCACATGTACGTTATCCATCTGGTAGGCCTAGTTCCTTATGTTGGCCACATCATATGCTGACTCAGCAACTCTTTTCCTAAGGTATATGACCTAAAAATACTCTTCTCCCACATGCACCAGGAAACATGTACAAGGATGTTCAGTCACACGGTCCATAAATGCCAAAAGCAAGGTGTATGCAGGGCTATGTTCCTTCTGGTGGCTCTGGGGAGAATTAATTTCCTTGCCTTCTCCAGCCCCTAAAAGCTGTTGAATTCTTTTTTTTTTTTTTTTTTTTTTTTTTAAAGAGATGGGGTCTTAACATGTTACTCTGGCTGGAGCAGAGCAATAACTAGCTATTCACAGGCACAATCATAGTGCACTATAGCTTCAAACTCCTAGGATCAAGCACTCCTCCTGACTCAGCCTCCTGAGTAGCTGAGACTACAGGCACCAGTATCTTAATTTGTCAGAATTCTTTGGCTCATATCTCCATCCTCTATCTTCAAGGTTAGTAGTACAGCATCTTCATATTTCTCACTCTCTGATCCTTGCTTCCATTGTTATATCTCCCTATTTCTTTCTCACTTATATAACTCCCTTGTATAAGGACCCTTGAGCTCATAAGATCCACTTGATAATCAAGACAATCTTCCCCTCTCAAGAGCCTCAATTTAATCATATCTGTAAAATCTTTTCTCCCTGGGAAGTTAACATATTCATAGGTTTCTGGAATTAGGATGTCCCACCACCCGCTCCTAGGATTAGGATGCTAACATCTTTGAGGGACATTATTTTACCTATCACAAAAACTATACTAAAATGAAAATGAAGAAACTACAACCATACTGAAATACATGAATGAATCTTACAAACAACATTGAAAAAAATCAAGTAAGACAAAAGAATACATATAACATGTCCTCTATACAAACATGTTCTATAAAATTTGGATTTAGTCAAAAGGCTACGTTTAAGGACCTAGAGAGCTATATGTAGCCTTAAGGCTGCAGGTTTCCTCCCCCTGGTAGATTATCATACAAGAGGTACACAGGATTCACAGAAAAGATTTGTTAGATTAAAAAATAGCTGGCTGGACACAGTGGCTTAACACCTATAATCCTAGCACTTTGGAAGGCCAAGGTGAGAAGATCACTTGAGGCCAGGAATTAGAGACCAGGCTGGGCAAGACCAAGACTCCTGCGCCACCTGCAATCCTAGCACTCTGGGAGGCCAAGGTAGGTGGACCGCATAAGCTCATGTGTTTGAGACAAGCCTGGGCAAGAGTGAAACCCCATCTCTACTAAAAATAGAAAAAACTAGCAAGGTGTGTGGCAGGCACCTATAGACCCTGCAACTTGGGAGGCTGAGGTAAGACAACTGCTTGAGTCCAAGAGTTTGAAGTTGCTGTGTGCTATGATGCCACAGCACTCTACACCAAAGGAGACAGAATGAGACTCTGTTTCAAAAAAAAAAAAAGCAAGACTTCCATGTTTCAACAACAATGAAAACCTTTAAAAATTAGCCCAACGTGGTAGCATGCACTTGGGAGGCTGAGGCAAGAGGATCACCAGAGCCCAGGAGTTTGAAGTTACAGGAAGCTATAATGACAGCACTGTACTCTAGCTCAGGCAGCGAAGTAAGACCTTGTCATGGAAAAAAAGAAAAATAATAACACATTTCTCCCATTCCTGTATGTACAGCCCTTTGCAATGTGGCTTTGCTGTATCTCCCATTAAGAAGTATATCATTTTTAAAAAAGAGGTATATCATTTCTTACTCCATCTCTGCAACTCGACTGGAGTTGGCCATATGACTTGCTCTGACCAATCGAACATTAGCAAATATGATCCAGAAGCCTGGAAAGCATTTATATATTGGACTTGCTTTTTGGAACCCAGATTCATGAGAAGAAACTCAAGCTAGTGGACTACCTGACTTGAGTGTAAATAAGACCCAAACATGAACCATGAAGCAGAGTCCAAACTGCCAACCCAGAGCACAGTTAACTAATGATTATTACTTTAGCCTCTGAATTCTGGGCTGGTTTGCTTCAAGGCAAAAGATAATTGACCAGGGTAAGCAAAGGCACAGAAGAAGAAATGAAGGTAACATACAAGAGTATGGAAAACGAAAGATTAGTCTAGATGGAAAAGAGTGCTTATTGGGAGAAAGAGTACATAGGCCTAAAAAGTAAACTGAGTTCAGACTGTAAAAACCGCAAAGAGATGGACTTCACTCTGTTTCAAAAGGCAAGGGGGAGCCATGGAAGGACTTTAGAGCAAGAAGGTGATACAATGTAAGTGGAAAGGAACTTCGGTTAAGAGTCCATCACTACTATCTAGACGGGTTGAAGTAGTAAACTTCTGCTACATTTGGGGGGATGCTAGACAGTTCACTAAATAGATATATATGGTTTATATGTGTCCTGTATAGTTGATAAAAGATTCTTCTCTTCAATAGAGAAATGTTAGAAAATTATTTTTACTTATGATTTTCATCTCAGTGGGCAGTGCTAGAATTAATCATCAAAAGAGCTTATGACATAAAGGAAAATATATTTGAAGTTATATGTGTGTATAAACATAATACATATATTTCTAGTGGCAGTGTAAATGTAAAATATGAGTCTTTGTGTGTGTGTGTGTGTGTGTATGTGTTTTTTTTTTAAAAAGAGTCTCAGTCATCCGGTCACCCTGGGTAGAGTACCATGGCGACATCATAGCTCTTAGCAACCTCAAACTCTTGGGTTGAGCAATCTTCTTGCCTCAGCCTCCTGAATAGCTCGGACAACAGGCACCTGCCACCATGCCCAACTAGGTTTTTTTTGGGTGGGGGTAGTGTCTTGCTCTTGCTCAGGCTAGTCTCAAACTCCTGAGCTCAAGTGACCCACCCGCCTCCCAAAGTGCTAGGATTACAAGTGAGCCCTGAGCCCAGGCTTTGTTTAAGATTTAAATACACCTACCAGATCACTTCAGCTCATGGCCACAAACAAGTAACAGGAACCAGATTTACCTTTTCACCTTAAACAACTAAGAAAACAGATGAAATATATGAAGCAATGGATTTTAGATAATTGGCAGCACAAGACAGAGATACATAAAAGAGAAATAAATGAGTTAAGTTCTGTGACTGCCCTAGCTCACTACCTGAAGAGAGTACACACTGCAGCATAGGAAAGGGGAACCAAAACAGAGCCCACAGGTCTCAATGATTTGAGGAGACGGAGTTAAGAGGTCTGGGGAGGCCGGAGAGGCCAAGGAGGCTAAGGTTTGCAGGGCACAACACTGGAGAGGGGAGAGTTGCACAGAAAGCAAGCTTTGAAGATCTACAGAGGATTCCCTTTGTGACTTCAGCTAAGTAGTTATCAGTGCATGTGTGTGAGGAGGCGGTCAAGGCCAGGGAAAGAACCACTGGAAAGGGGCAAGTAGAACAATCTTTGATGTTCACATGGAATGAAAAAGACCTACAAACATCTAGGGCAGGCATCCTCAAACTATGGGCCACATGAAGCAGTGTGAATTGTATTTGTTCCTGTTTTGTTTTTTACTTCAAAATAAGATATGTGAAATGTGCATAGGAATTTGTTCATAGTTGATTTTTTTAAACTATAGTCCGGCCCTCCAACAGTCTGAGGGACAGCAAATTGGCCCCGTTTAAAAAGTTTGAGGACGCCTGATCTAGGGCCTTAAATGCATCAAACTATTTTCAAATAACTGTACCCCAGAACAAATTCTAAACATTCAGTGCTCGCTTCAGCAGCACATACACTAAAATTGGAATGATGCAGAAAAGATTAGCACGGCCCCTGTGCAAGGATGACATGCAAATTTGTGAAACATTCCATATTTATTAAAATGCTGTAACCAATTTATCTAATAAAATTGGCAACCAGCCACCATTTTGTTGACTATGAAAAAATAATTCTGAACATTTAAAGGAATTTAAAAAATCAATTCAATATACAAGGATACAAAAATCACAATGTCTGGCACCCAATCAAAAATTACCAGGAATGGGGTGGCGCCTGTAGCTCAAAGGGCACCAGCCCCATAACTGGAAGTGGTGGGTTGAAACCCAGCCCTGGCCAACAACTGCAAAATAAAAAAAAATTACCAGGAATGTAAACAAGGTGAAATACCCATCAGACCTAGAAAAAGTGCACAGGATAAAAATGGTAGACAAGGACTTGAAAACAGCCATTATAGATATATTCAGTATGTTCAAAAAAAGTAGAGCAAAGCATACACATGTGGAAGAAAGAAATGTAAAATACAAAACACTGAACTTCTAGATATGAAAAATATGTATCTGCAATGAAAAATACAACAAAAAGGCTGGGCTCACGCCTGTAATCCTAACATGCCAGGAGGCTGAGGTGGTTGGATTGCTTGAGCTCACAAGTTCAAGGCCAGCCTGAGCAAAAGCAAGACCCTGACTCTACTAAAAACAGAAAAACTGAGGCAAGAGGATCACTTGAGCCCAAATTGGAGGGCTCATACTGTGAGCTATTACGCTACAACATTCTACTCAGGGCAACAGTTTGAGACTGTCTCAAAAAAAAAAAAATGCAAGGAAAAAAAATACTGGATGACATTAATACCAGATTTACCAGTGTGAAAGAAAAGACTGGTGAACTTGAAAATATGGAAGAAAAAAACTATCCAAAATGAAACACACAAAAAGACAGAAACCAAAAGAACAGAGCACCAGTGAATTATAGGGTGACATAAAAGGATATAATGTACATGTAACTGGAGTCCCAGAAGGAGGGAATAAAGAGGTTTACCGTATATACTCGAGTATATAGGTATATTTTTAATTCTGTTGTCAGTTAGTGTAACTATACTGTCTTAAAGAGTTTCTATCTACTTTTAATAGATGTTTTACTTTCTTGATATATTTATTAAGCCCAGGAATTCCATGCTGAAAATAAAAGAAGTATCTGAAGTTTTTCCAAATTTAATGAAAACTATAAATATACCATATGCCCCCTATTATTATTATTATTATTATTATTTTTTTTTTTTGCCATTTTTAGCCAGGGCTGGGTTTGAACCCCCCCATCTCCGGCATATGGGGCCAATGTCCTACTCCGTTGAGCCACAGGCACCGCCCTGCCCCCTATTATTACAGTAAAAAAATCAGATGTTTTCAAAGCAATCATGATTTATTTATGTAAATGGTATTTCAAATGCCTGATCTACATTTCAGAAGTAGATTAAAATGTAATGAGAATATACAATGGCTATACCATATCTCAAATGTCAAAATAATACATTTTTCACATTATAAGAAATTATCTAAATTGATCCATTTTAAAATAAAATAAGGTGAGGTATAGATACAAGTTTACAAAGACTATACTCAAGCTAAGTTTTTTTTTTTGTTTGTTTTGTTTTTGTTTGTTTTTTTTTTTTTTTTTTG
>CAUYPK010012883.1:0-26158 GCA_963574355.1 Loris lydekkerianus
ACCTAGATACAGCCAATGTGGTACCATGCCACTGGCCTGACCCTGTCACTCACCTCTTCCCCCGCCTTCTTTCCCTGCCCCTTCTCCACAATAAAAAAATAAATAAATTATAAAAAAAAAAAAAAAAAAAAAAAAAAAAAATAAGCAGGGAGCCGTCATGACTAGGGTTTTCTTTTTGTTTTATAATGTTTCATTCCTTCGTGGTGCATCAACAGCACGAAATAATAATGTATAAGGTGCATTCTTAATTGGCCACCTGGCTACAATGGTAACTTATTAAATTTTTTAAAAAATAAGTTGAAATTCCTATGACATATAAATAGCCATTTTAAAACGCACATTCCTGTGGCATTTAGTCCACTCGCAAAAATGTACAGCCAGCACCTCTCCCTAGTTCCCAAGCATTTTCATCACCCCCAAAGGACAGCTGGTTTTTAAGGACATCATTCCAGAGGTATTTAGCAGAGAACAGGCTGAAAGGAGGTAAGAAGTGAGCAGATGAGCTGAGGCAGCTGGGTCAGAGCCCTAGGAGATGTGGTCAGCAGAGGGGGGAGTGGTCAAGACTGGACCATGCTGGTCTGACTGTAACCCTGTCTGACTGGCAGCTCACCAGGATGTGGGGGTGGACGGAGACAGAGACGTTCTGGCCTTGAGCACAGAGGTGAGGAAATGGGAAGAAGGCGATGTCTGGCGGGAAATTATGGGTTCCTATTTGGGATGTGTTAAATTTGAGATGCCAATTAGCCCTCCAATGGTGATATCAGAAAGCAGCTGGGTGCAGGAGTCTGGAGTATAGCACTAAAGATAGAAATGTAGAGTCCTCAGCATTTAGGTGGTAATTAAAACCTCAGGACTGGATGAAGTCACAGACATAGAGTTTGAATAAAAAACCGTCAGCCCAGAGCTGATCCTCGGCTGGCCTTACATTTAAGGTTCTGGCAAAGATGATAGATTGGTGTAAAAAAGAAGCAAACTTCAAAAAATGTAGTCCACAAACTACTCTTGAATGTTAGCTGACACTTTTCTCCGTTAGTTGCTGAGAATTTTGCAGGTAATTTGAAAGTGTAAATTCTCGTGTTTTTTTTTTTTTTTTTTTTTTTTATTAAGTCATTTGTACATAGATCATAAATATGTTTATATCATGGGATTCAATGTGTTGATTATTTGTACAAATTGGAGTGCTTACATCCTACTAAACAACATAGCCTTCACCTCTTTTACCCAATTACAGGATTAAGACATTTGTGTTCTACACCTGATAGATCCAACTTGTACTTGCAGTATGCTCCATTTTTATTCATAAAAAACGTGGCCTTTAGTTCCTATTTAAATGCATCTGTTTTAGGACCATCAATGGACTGACTGAGGACAAATATTAATAAAAATGAGTTAGCCAGTTGATCATTATGACATGTACCCAGCGACTACAAGCAGAACAAATGACAGAAGAGGATAAAAATCACTTATTTTAAGAATGTACTGAATCAAAGCAGTAGCAGCACAATCAGAGCATAGCAAAGCATGCATAATGGTGAAACTTCTATTATGGTTTGAATGTTAAAGTGTAATAGGGTTTCCAGAAAACAATTTAGGAAAAGTAACAATCTTGCTTATTTAAATGCTATGGACATTCAGCATTACTGCTTCAGGTAAAATTATAAAACTGATAAAATGACATTTAGAGATATTGTTAAATGGAAAAGGATGTAATGCATTTACTGTATTTTGTTGTAAAGCCCCCCATCTTTAGAGAGGAAGATCTATCCCAAGCTGGGGTCTGGGAGACCTGGGTTCTGAGAGCTGGCTGGCTCTACTAGTAATCCACTTGCTGTGACCTTGGGCCTCAGTCCCCATGAAGTTTTTGTCTGTGAGGGCATCTGGCAGTGAAGCACAAAAGTTTGGGGGTATATGAGTCCATAGATTATAATTTTGACCCTATGACTTTTCCAAACCCCCATGGTGTTTAGCTAGCATAATTTCCCAACCTTGCCAGTAGGAAGGACCATCTAAGATGCCTGTTAGTGGAATGGATTCCCAGGTATTCCTCTGGGAGAGCTGATTCAGCATATTTAGGTGTGGCTCAGGAGCCACTTTCACTGGTCCCCCAGACAAAATGTGTAAGATTTTCAAGTTTAGAAAAAGTTGGTGTCATTCACTCTGATGTTACTGAGAGCCAAAGGCCTAGATGGCTCCAGGAGGTCACAGTCTAGTCACTTCACAGAAATGTAAAGACAGAGTGCTTCACTGGGGGGTCACAGGGAAGCCTCCTCCTCAGGGCAGGGTCCCAGAGGCCTGAGAATGGGGCAGCTGTGTGAGAGATGGGGCAGCCCAGAGAGGGCAGGATTCTACCCTCAGGAGCCCAGGGTAGGCAGGGCTGGCCCTGACCCCTCACACCAACTTCCCAAGAAAGAATCCCACTGGGGTTCTCAACATAGTGGCCATGGCCACGTTCCCACCAACAAACACAGGTAGGAACAGGAAGAAAGAGGATGTGGGAATGAGAGTGGCCCAAGAGGAGACAGTTTGGGGATCTTGGGCATTCAGGTCACCCAGATCCATCCCACCTGCCTCCGGGCTCTCTGCTGGCTTCCCCGCAGTGGCTGGCTCTGTACCTTGTGCCTCTCATGAGAGAAGGAAACGCCACTGCATAGCTACTTCTGCCCTCCTTTAGAACATTAAAAGGAAAGATATTTTTTCCTGCACATTTGGGACAAACAAGTGGGTGTGCATTATACATGGGAGCACATTAGATACGGCAAAAGTATAGTATCTGTTGAGTAACACTTAGCTTAGGGTAGAAACCTGTTGTTCCTTGAGAACTGAAGGCAACTTTACCGAGCCCTTATGCCAAAACTTTGGAATCTTTTGCTTTGTCTATTTCAAACCAAATGTTAGACTGTTTCTATTTTTTGACATTAGAGATTTTTCTGTATCCTTATATAGAGTATAAAATAAATTCCATTTTATATTTTAATTAATCTTTATCAAATTTTAGATTCACAAAAAGAACATGGTTATGGTATATAAAGTTTTCTAAGATGACAGTGCTATTTTCTCTAATTATACAATTAACATATGATAGCCTTAAAAATGTCCATCTGTTAAAAAGGGATGAAGAATAAAACAAAAAAGAAATCTCCCCCACCCCGAGATGATCAGATTTGGGGGATACGCTTCTGTATACCTACCTCACTGCTCTTATTGAACACTCAGAAGCCACTTTACAGAAACAGAATCTCAGCGCACATGCTGTGTGTTAATTTTCTTTTTGCATTCAATATATGTCATGGATATATTCTGATGTCAAAAAAGACTTATAATCTTAATTTTTAATGCCTGGTAATGCTCTATTGACAGACGATTTATATTCAATTGTATATTGATGGATGTTTATTTGTCCTTCCCTGTCTTTCTTTTTCCTTCCTTCCTTTTTTTTTAACCAACATTGGTTCTTACCTTATACCTTATACCAGAATGTTTTAAATGCTTTCCATAGATTAACTCATGTTTTGAAGATGTTGTTAATACTGCCTTCAATATAAATTCCTAAAACTTAAATTCCTGAGTAAAGAGTCTGCCCCTTTTTTTCCTTTCTGAGATAGAATCTTGCTCTGTCACCCTATGTAGGGTGCACAGTCTCTTTCTTTCTCTCTTCTTTTCTTTTTTGAGAAAGAGTCTCACTTTGTCACATCTGGCAGAGTGCCATGGCGTCACAGCTCACAGCAACCTCCAGCTCTTGGGCTTAGGTGATTCCCTTGCCTCAGCCTCCCAAGGGGTACAGTTTCATCGTAGCTCACCGCAACCTCAAACTCCTGGGCTCAAGTGACCCTCTTGCTCAACCTCCTAAATAGCTGGGACTAAAAATGCATGCTACCAGGCCCAGCTAATTTTTCTTTTCTTTTTTTCTTTTTTCTTTCTTTCTTTCTTTTTTTTTTTTTTTTTTTTTTTTTTGTAGAGACAAAGTCTCACTCTTGTTCAGGCTGGTCTTGAAGTTCTGACATCAAGCTATCCTGCAGCCTCAGCTTCCCAGAGTGCGAGGAATACAGGTGTGAGCTACCTGCGTCTGGCCAAGTCCACACATTTTAAATATTGAGGCATATTGCCAAAATGCTCTTCAGAAAGATTACTCTCGTGACACTTTCACCCAATAGTATGGATTCTGCTGCCCCTTACCAACCCTGGGTGCCAGGAATCATTTTCATCTTCGGAGAGCTAATAGCAAATGTGTTGTTTCCTGCCCACGGGCATTCTTTTTAACTAAACTTCTTAGGAGTCTACTATTAGTTGCCTGAATATTGTTTTTTTTTTTTTTAAATGCCAATTCATAGGTTTTGTTATTTTATTTCTGAATTGGGTCGTGCATGGGAATAAACACACAAGTAAAACCACTAACATTTGCTCTGTGTGGTGACCTTAGAGAATTTAAAAGGTATCAGAACTGACAATGATGCCACAATCATTATTTTTATCTTTTCTGATGTTTTTACTTTTCAGGGCATTTTTGATTCATTTCTTTTCTACAATTAATCTTATTTTTAAAAATCCAGGGGACATGTATCTTTGCTATTTCCCACTGATGTGATTCTTCTACTTTGTGTCCTGGTAAAAGCCAGAGTAAACAATTATAAACACAAGGTGCAAAAAGGCTTTGGAAATGTGTAGCCAGAGAACATGTAAATTGGTGACAATGGACAATAAGATCTACACACTGCATCCACGGCAAGCTCCTTTTTCTGTGGGAAGAGTCTACAGATACAAAGCTTTAGCCATTCACTTGTTAAGTATATACATCTTACTGTGTTTGTAGATTGATGGTGTTACATTGATACGGTTAAAGGCATGATGAATTCCTTCATGGAATGAGCACCTACTGATCCATCTACTAATTTCCACCTCTTTCTCCAAACCACCCTACCATGTGAAGACCACTTCCTTACCCCAATGTGCAATAATGAGAACCGAAAAGCCATTATGATCCTAATTGAACTTTATTGTTAGGATTCTGATTTATTTTTTCTAGTTTAAAATACCTTATTATTTTTAGCTTGAATACCTCAATACCTCTGTTTATCTCAGCAGGCTATTCATTCCAGTTCATCATGTCACTGCCATAGATTAATGTTCCTACCCTGCAGGAAGAATTTATGTCACTGCCCCACTCCACAACCATCTTTTTGTCCCCCATCATCCACCAGTTTCAAGAACAAATGACTTAATAGAGTGCCTCTAAAAGACCAACTTTGTAGGATTTTCTGATATGTTTTTCATATAAGTTTTTTCTTTCTTTCTTTCTTTCTTTCTTTCTTTCTTTTTTTTTTTTTTATAGACCGTTTGACACATTTTCATTACACTAGTTAACATAGCCTTCCTGGCATTTTCTTAGTTATTGTGTTAAGACGTTTATATTCTACACTTCCTAAGTTTCACATGTACCCTTGTAGGATGCACCGCAGGTATAATCCCACCAATCACCCTCCCTCCTAACAAAATTCTGTTTGTTAGGATCTTGTTGAATATTTTTGCATCTATATTCATTAGTGATATTGGTCTATAATTTTCTTTTCTTGTTGGGTCATTTCCTGGTTTGGGGATCAGGATGATGTTTGCTTCATAGAACGTGTTGGGTAGTCTTCCTTCTTTTTCTACATTTTGGAATAGGTTGAGTAATATAGGTATTAGTTCTTCTTTAAAGGTTTGGTAGAATTCTGATGTGAAGCCATTTAGTCCTGGGCTTTTCTTTTTAGGGAGATTTTGTGTGGTTGATGTTAGTTCAGAACTTGATATTGGCCTGTTCAATATTTCCACTTGATTCTGGCTAAGTCTTGGAAGATGACGTGCTTCCAAGTATTGGTCAATTTCCTTCAGGTTTTCATATTTCTGAGAATAAAGTCTCTTGTAATACTCATTAAGGATTTTTTGAATTTCTGAGGAGTCTGTTGTTATTTCATCTTTGTTGTTTCTGATCGATGAAATTAGAGATTTTACTTTTTTTTTTCTGATTAGTTTAGCCAGAGGTTTATCTATTTTATTGACTTTTCAAAAAACCAACTTTTTGATTTATTGATCTATTGTATAATTCTTTTGTTTTCAATTTCATTTAATTATGTGCTAATTTTGGTTATTTCTTTTCTTCTACTGGGTTTGGGGTTGGAATGTTCTTCCTTTTCCAGTTGCTTGAGATGTCCCATTAAGTTGTTAACTTTGTCTCTTTCCATTCTCTTGAGGAAGGCTTGCAGTGCTATAAATTTCCCTCTTAGAACTGCCTTTGTGGTATCCCAGAGGTTCTGATAATTCATGTCTTCATTGTCATTTTGTTCCAAAAATTTGGCAGTTTCCTTCTTGATCTCATTGCTGACCCAGCTATCATTCAGCATAAGGTTATTTAACTTCCATGTTTTTGTATGAGTATGAAGATTCCTGTTGTTACTGAGTTCAACCTTTATTGCAGGGTAGTCCAAGAAGATGCAAGGAATAATTTCTATTACTTTATATTTACTGAGGTTAGACTTGTGACCTAAGATGTGATAGATTTTGAAGTATGTTCCGTGAGCTGATGAGAAGTATGTGTATTCAGTTTTCTTGGGATGAAATGTTCTGTAGATGTCTGCTAAATCCAAATGTTGGATGGTTAGGTTTAAATCTAAAATTTCTTTGCTCAGCTTCTTATTGGAGGTTCTATCCAACACTGCCAAAGGAGTGTTGAAATCTCTGACTACTATGGAGCGGGAGGAAATCAAGTTGCTCATGTCTGTTAGATTTTCTCTTATAAATCGAGGCGCATTCTGGTTGCGTGCATAAATATTCATAATTGAAATCTCAGCATATTGAGTATTCCCCTTAAAAAATATGAAGTGACCATTCTTATCCTTCCTTACTTTTGTTGGTTTAAAGCCTATTGTGTCTGAAATAGAATCACAAAACCTTCTTTTTTCTGATTACCATTTGCCTGAAATATGGATGACCATCCTTTCACCCTGAGTCTATATTTATCTTTTAAGGTAAGATGTGACTCTTGTATGCAGCAAATATCTGGCCTGAGTTTTGGTATCCAGTCAACTAACCTATGCCTCTTTAGAGGACAGTTTAAGTCATTCACATTAATGGAGAATATTGGTAAGACTGGTAAAATTTTGGGGATCGAGTTTTTTGAAAGTCCAGTGGACACTTTTAATCCTTTCATCACTGTGGAAGTGGGAGTTTGATCTTCTGAGGGTTGTGCTGGTCATTATGGAGGATATGTCTGAGAATATACTGAAGAGCTGGTTTGGTTATGGCAAATTTTTTAACATATGAAATTAAAGTATTTAATTTCTCCATCATAAATGAAACTCAGTTTAGCTGAATACAGGATCTGGTGTTGAAAGATATTTTTCTTTAAGAGATTAAAAGTCAATGACCAGCCTCTTCTGGCTTTAAAAGTTTCAGCAGAGAGATCTGCAGTCATTCTAATATTCTTCCCTTTGTCAGTAATGGATTTCTTACATCTGCCTGCTTTCAGAATTTTCTCCTTCATATTAACTTTAGTGAAGTTAATTATGATATGCCTGGGGGATGTCTTGTTCAGATTGAGTCATGCTGGGGTTCTGAAACTGTCTGCTATCTTAATTTTAGTATCTCTTGGCATGTCTGGAAAATTCTCTTTAATAATTTCATGGAGAAGGGCCTCTGTGCCTTGCGAGGCCACTTCATCACTTTCAGGGATTCCAATGAGGCTGATATTAGCCTTCTTCGAACTATCCCAGAGCTCTCTGAGAGAATGATCTGTTTTTGCTCTCCATTTCTCTTCCTCTTTGAGAGTTTTGGAGCATTCAAAAGCTTTGTCTTCAATGTCAGAAATCCTTTCTTCTGCTTGCTCCACTCTGTTACTGAGGGATTCTACTGTATTTTTCAGATCTTTGAGGGCTGCAAATTCTTGCTTCATTGTGTCAAAATCTTTCGTGGTTTTGTCTTTAAATTTGTTAAATTCTTGAGACATCTTTTGAATTTTTCTTTAAATTTCTAATTCTGACTTTTGAATTGCTCCTCCAATTTCTAATTCCAAATTTTCCTCCATTCTATTAATCTTGTTTGCAATCCAAATTCTGAATTCGATTTCTGACATCTCAGCCAGCTGTTTATGAATGGGATCTTCAGTTACATCTGCCATATCTTTCCTTGGGGGTTGATATATTCTTGTTATTCATGTTACCAAAGTTTTTCCTCTGATTCTGCCCCATGGTTGTTTTACGCCATTTGATTTTCTCCCTGGAGCTTTTTCAAAGACCTGTACAGTGCTACGGCCTCAGAAACTGGGGACCTGTTTGATGTAGTGGGGCTAAGTGGTTCTGTCTTGTTTTCAGCTGGTCTCTGTCTGACCCTAGTGAAACAGTTACTCTGGGTTGAAGTCTCAGCTATGGAGAAATACGAGCAATTAATTCACCTCGCCACCCACAGGCAACAATTGGAAAAGGAAAAATCAAACCTTCCTACAACGACACACCCAGGGCACCACTTGAATAGTCCTCAGGCGATTGGCTCAGTTCAAAGGTCCAAATCAATTGTCTCAGTCAGCACCTGTCTCAGGTGGGAGAGTTTCAAACGTCTCTGGCAACTGGATCTCAGGGGTCTGGTGACAACCTAGATATGACTTGCTCCGATGCTCCATGAAGTCAGGAGAACCCACCCAGCCAATAGATTAGTCTTGGAAGGTTGATGCCTCTTTCCCCACCTTGCACCTCTGTCACACCCAGTCACTGATAGCCCCACAGGGCTGTGACCCTGTTGCCTCCAGTGATCAGATACTCCAGGGGTTTGTACCTGCCTGAATCACAAGGAAATCTATATCTGCTCCCCCAGGCCACTATCCAGCATCTATGCCTCTATCCAGCAGGGGGAGGTGAGGCCTGACAACCTAGAGCGCTTGATGGAGACTGAAGGGTGTTCACTCAGTTCCAATTCTGCCCCTGATTGATGTTACTGACAGAAGAGAACAACTTTGTAGGAATTTGTTTCTGTCCCAGCTAAATCCCCCTGCAGAAGAGAAGCTGTTTTGAGTTCCCAGAACCTGCGCCTCAGGCCCTGTCTTTTCTCCTGCAGGTTTGTATTCACAGCATGGTTAGCTGTTAGTTCTAGCCTCCTGCCTTCCTTTTGTCTATATGCTGATGATTCCCTGCGGGCCGGGTGTGTCTTAGGCTCAGTAAAGTGGTCCCGTGGGTCATCCCCACCCTTGGAATTTCTCAGCTCTGTGCATGTGTTTTCTAGACCCTGCGCTCCACCCAGGCCGGTACCACATTAGGCAACCCCTTTACTCAGGGGGCCTGCGTTTCCATCCCAGATCTGTTCCGCGATTGTCACCACCTGAGAAGATGCCCAGCCTCCTCTGGTTGCCCAGGGAAATAGGGGGTGTGGCTTTAGAATGTCCGGGAGTGAACCTTATTGTTGCCAAAAATGGCTGCTGCTCTGCACCTCGGGGCACTGCCACTCCTTCAGCATGGTTCCCTCTCAGCCGACCATCCTCTCCTCACTCCCGTGCCACAGAGTCAGCACTGATCAGCTGCAGTCTAGGCCCTCTCCACACTCCTCAAGAAATCACCCAAGAATCTGGACTCCTGGGTGACAGGCCTCCAGACCTCAGCGTGAGATGGAGGGGAGTGCCGGGAGCTCAGAATTGCTGGTAGAGACAGTTTTATGCCTGTCAGGAGAATGCTGTGGCACCCTAGTAGGGGAGGTAGGCCCAGTTTTTAGAGGGTCTCTCCCCTGGAGTGGAGCGTGAGGATTTTTGAACTCTGCTTGTTTGTTTGTGGGGCACTCCGAGCTGTTATCATGGGGGAGGGGACTCCCATCCACTTGGTGATGGATTTTGTACCTTTTGTTTGTATCATTGGGTTCGTAGCTCGCCTCTGCAAGGTTGATGTGTGTTCTTCAACCTTCTCCCTTGGTGCAGCTCTAATCCACCAGGTTACTTGCCAAATTTATGTCCTTTAACTCTCTTTCTGGATGGGAGCCTCACAGCTCCTTAGCCAGTTTCAAGGGGTTTTCAGCAATAGCAGGCAGCTGTTTCCCAAATTCAGCTCTGTTCTATCCTCTGGTTGAACTGCCCATATAAGTTTCTTATATGAACTCTTAATAAGAGTAAAGGTAATAACATTCATATATAACCTTTCTTCTGGGAGCTGAACTAATGAGTTCCAAGCATATAATCCTAAGACTTAATGTTATAAACATACAGAGTTTATAAACACCTACAAAGATTGATGAGTATTACATCTCTCAGCTAAGTGGAAGAACCCCAGTGCACTTAGATTCTCAGCAGGGACTACAAAAGTTGAAGTTAAAGATTCAAGGAGAGAGTAAGGTATAGATATTCTGTGCTGTATGCTAAAGGGAGAATCGAATGCTTTGTGGTTTTAGGTGAACAGATAGGAAAACTAACATCAATTATAGAAGTCAAGTCATTTAGTTTTCAATTTCCTACTAACTCTACAGTTCCCACATGGTGCTATCTAACACTGGGAGTAGTAGTATCTATCTAATGGGAGTAGGACTCCCATTGTTCTTTTAAGAAAAAAGTAGCCAGCAAATTCTTAGTCTACTCAAGGATCTGGTATACCCCTTATTTGAGACTTCAGAGTTTTTTTAACATGAAAAATTAATACAAACATATGTACAAATACATATATTCATTGACAATTATTAAGAGCAGCTTTTAACTATCACCTTCAAGAGACCAACAACTTATTTATGGGAATAGAAATTTTGAGGAGCATCATTATTATGTTCATTGTTATTAGATCTACAATATGTCTTCACTAAACTACATGGAATTAATGTTAGATGGAAAAGTGTATACCATTCATATAAATTTTGAAAAATATTTTACAAAAATCACTTTTGTCATTTTTGATATTGCGTTCCTTATGGCAATAATTTGATGAAAATGCCAATTATTTCTTGAAGTGAATAGCAATCTGTGATGATAAAATCATATCATCAGATAAGAAATATTCTCATTTCCATAGCAAGAAAACACCCGTCAATCAATTGAAAAACTGTATCAAGTTGATCATATCAGACAAATGTACATATGGTGGCACCTGTTGGTTCCTAGTAACTCCTGGTACTGGTTGAAGAAGACAATTTCAACTTTTAGGATTCAAGCTGGTTTTATATTGTTTGAGATGCTCACTTCAATTCTTGCAATAGTGTTAAGACATTCCCTAAGGAAACATTAACATACTGCTACCCTCAACAACTGACACATTGAGCAAAGTCCTGCTATGAAATCAAAGACGGGAGAGCGCCATTTTACATCAGTAAGTCTGCTACTGGCCTGAGCCTTTTTCTTCCTTAAGCTAAAGGAGAACATAAAAGTGGGTATTGGCTGAGGAGTGCTGCTGAGACCCAGATATGCAGCTCAGTAAAGGGAAAATTTTAATAAAGTTTCCAACATTAATCTAAGAAGGATTTATGAACTCCTATGGTTTGCTGGGTTGTGAGACATCATAGATACAAAAGTGACTTGGAATTGTCTCTGCTGTCAAGGACCTTACAAGTTAAGGTTCTTGATATCAATTCTACGAAATATTCGTGACACAATCTGAATGGGAAGCCTGTTACACCAAGGGGGGTTAACATAGCCTCACAATGGAAGACAGTACTAACGAAAATGAAAGGAAAGCAGTTAAAGAAATCTGGAATCTGAGATAGAAGAAATCAGTGGAACCAGCAGAATTTCACTCACTTAAAAGTATATATAGGATTGGAAATTTATTGTACATAAGTTTTTGTTGTTAAAATGAATTAGACCCAGAGGTCTCACAACATTTAATTATTTCAAGCTGGAAAGGAATGTAATGATTTTTATCAAGGTAGTGTACATGGAAGATGTATACAGTATGTTCTTGACCTTATATTAAAATTTAACTGTTAGAAAGAAATATGTGTTACTGATATTTTTGAGACTACGGAATTACAATAGCTAGAAAATTCTTAAAATTACATTGCTGAGATGACAACTCATATATTTTTACAACTATTCCTTAATTTTGGAGATATATGTTCAGCAAGGAGAAGACAATTTTTCATAGCTTGATTAAATGAAAGGTTATATTCTCCTGGATGAACATATATCAAAGTAATCACATGGACATTTATTTTCAAAGATAAAACAAGTCACTGTATTATATTTACTAAAACAAGGCTATATCATTTAAAATTGGCACTATGCCTTTAAATATACATATGCATTTACCTATATGCAACAATGATATTCTACAATGTCTCTATTTCCAATTCTTTTCACAAAGGAAATAGGAGATTGTTAAAAAAAAAAAAAAAAAAAAAGACATGGTTTTAACAGGTGCTGGGTGTGGTGGCTCATGCCTGTAATCCTAGCACTCTGGGAGACTGAGGCAGGTAGATTGCTTTGTACTCAGGGGTTTGAGACTAGCCTGAGCAAAAGTGAGATCCCATCTGTATTAAAAATAGCTGGGCATTGTGGTGGGCACCTATAGTCCAAGCTACTTGGGAAGCTGAGGCAAGAGAAACTCTTAAATCTAAGAGTTTGAGGTTGCTGTGAGCTATAACTCTCCCCAGGGTGACAGAGTGAGGCTCTGTCTCATAAATAACACCACCACCAACAACATTTAGGTTAATGTGATGATACAAACAACTAAGATATAATATTTGCATATGTTAGGTAGAGTCCCTCTTGTAGTTGTTTCTGTATCCAAAAGGTGTACCAATACCCTTAGACTGTGTCCATTAAGTGGGAGCACACCAATCTCGCCTCTCCTCTCCCTCTTCCCCCATTCATTCCTCTTCCCCCATTCATTCCCCATCCCCAACTTGAATTGAATCGAGTTTTTCTCTTATGTGGGGATGTTTTAGAGCAACTACTGGCTTCATAATAGTATTGAGTGCCTTGGGTCTTTTATTTTCTCATCTTGTGATACTTTACTAAGAAGAATGTGTTCCAACTCTATCCAGGGTAACAAAAAAGATGTAAATTCTCCATCTGTTTATGGCTGCATAGTATTCCATAATACACATATACCACAGTTTGTTAATCCATTCCTAAGTTGATGGGCATTCAGGTTGTTTCCACATCTTGGTGATTGTAAATTGATTTTTTTCCTTCTTGGTAGATGCCTTGTAATGGGATTGCAGGATCAAATGAGAAGTCTAATTTGAGTTCTTTGAGGTTTCTCCATATATCTTTCCAAAGAGGCTATATCAGTTTATAGTTCCATCAACAATGTAAAAGTGTTCTCCTTTTTCCACATCTGCACCAGCATCTGGAACTTTGGGACTTTGTGACATGGGCCACTCTCTCTGAGGTAAGGTGATATTTCTGGGTGTTTTGACTTGCATTTCTCTGATGATATAGGCCCAATTATAGATGGGGTCATTTCTTTTTTTTATGTTGACTAATGTGAGTTTTCTGTAGATTCTAGTTATCAACCTATTGTCAGATCTGTAACATAAAATACATTTTCCCATTCTGAAGTTTGTCTATTAGATTTAATTATTGTGTCCTTAGCTGTGCAGAAGTTTTTCAGTTTAATTAAGTCCCATTTGTTTATTTTTGTTGTTGCAATTGCCACAGAAGTCTTCTTCATAAAATCTTTTCCGAGGCTGACATCCTCAGGAGTTTTTCCTACAATTTCTTCTAGAATTTTTACAGTTTTATGTCTTAGATTTAAATATTTTATCCATCTTGAGTAAATTTTTGTAAATAGTGAAAGGTGTGGGTTCGGGCTTCTATGTGTGCTTATTGAGTTCTACCAGCATCATTTATTGAATACGGATTCTTTTCCATAGTGTATGCTTTTGTTTGGTTTATGATAGATTAGATGGCAAGTAGAGACTAGTTTCACCTTTTGGTTTTCTATTCTGTTCCATATGTCTATGTCTCCATTTTTATGTCAAAAAGCATGCTGTTTTGATTATTATAGACTTGTAATATAACGAAGTCTGGTAAAGTGATGCCTCTAGCTTTGTTTTTGTTACTAAGAACTGCCTTTACTATAAGAATTTTGTCTGGTTTCATAAAAAATGAAGAACTGTTTTTCCAGTTCATCACAGTATGATGTTGGTATTTTAATGGGGATTGAATTGAATCTGTAGATTGGTTTGGGTAGGATATGTATTTTAACAATGTTGATTCTTCCCAGCTAAGAACATGGTATGTTCTTCTATTTGTCAATGTCTTCTGCAATTATTTTCTTAGGGTTTCATATTTTCTTTGGAAAGATCCTTCACCTCTTTTTAAAGGTATATTCCTAAGTATTTCATTTCCTTTGAAGCTACTGTGAAGGGAATTATATAATTGTTTAGCTTCTCAACTTAGCTGTTATTAGTGTATATAAAGGCTAATGATTTGTGGACATTGATTTTATACCCTGAGACATTTCTGTATTTCTTGATCACTTCCAGGAGTCTTGTGGGTGAGTCTCTGGTGTTCTATAAGTATAAATTCATATTATCTGCACAAAGTGAGTGTTTGACCTCCTCTACCCTCATTTGGAAGTGCTTTATATCCTTTTCTTGTTTTATTGCATTGGCTAGAACCTTCAGAACTACATTGAATAGTAATGATGATAGAGGATAGCCTTTTCTGGTTCCAGTTCTAAGTGGAAAAGCATTCAGTTTTACTCCATTTGTTATGATGTTAGCTTCAGGTGTGTCATAAATGGCTTCAATCAGTTTAAGATATGTGCCACTTTTGCCTATATTCTTAAGTTTTCTTATTAGAAAAAGATGATAAATTTTATCAAACGCATTTTCTGCATCAATTGAGAGGATCATCATACAGTCTTTGTTTTTGCTTCTATTGATATGGTGAATTACTTTTAATAGATTTGCATATGTTAAAACATTCTTGCATCCCTGGGATGAAGTGTACTTGATCATGATATTTAATTTTTTTATTGTGTGGCTAAAATCTATTGGGTAACATTTTGTTGAGTGTTTTTGCATCAATATTCATTAGTGAAGTTGGTCTGTAGTTCTCCTCCTGGTTTTGGCATCACAGTGATGTTTGCTTCATAGAATTTGTTGGGGGAAGGTTCCATTCTTCTCATTGTTTTGGAGCAGTTTCTGCAGTATAGGTACAAGCTCTTCTTTTGAAGGTTTGATAGAATTCGAGGGGAAGCAATCTGGTCCAGGGATTTTATTTGTTGAAAGATTTCTTACTGTTTCTTTGATCTCAATGCTTGATGTTGGTTTGTTCAAGAGATCTGTTTCTTCCTGGTAAAGTCTAGGGCGATGATGTGATTCTGAGTATAGGTCAATTTCCTCTCTATCTCTGTGTATCTGCTATTATTTCCCATTTTTTTTCTGTTTGAGGTTATTAGTGATTTTGCTTTTTTGTTTCTAGTTAATCTGGCCAAAGCTTTATCAATTTTGTCTTTTTGAAGAACCTACTTTTTGTTTCATTAATTTTCTAGATGATTATTTTGTTTTCAATTTCATTCATTTCTGATTTAATTTTGGTTATTTGTTTTCTTTTGCTAGACTTCAGATCGAATTGCTCTTTCTTTTCCATTTCCTTAACTTGATTCATAAGGTTGTTGATTTGTTTGCTTTCTGTTTTTCAGATGTAGGCATGGAAATGGAATACATTTCCATTTTAGGACTGCACTGTTTTTGTGGTGTCTCACAGGTTTTGGTATCTTGTGGTTTCATTGTTGTTGTTTTCAAGGAATTTAATAATTTCTACCTTTATCTCTTCCTTAACCTAAATGTCATTCAGCATAAGATTGTTTAGCTTCCATGCCATATATGGGGATGAAAATATTTGTTGTAGCTGAGTTCCACCTTTATTGCTTCTTTGTGGTCTGAGAAGATAGCTGGTGTAATTTAAATATTTTTAATTTTGTAGAGGTTTGATTTGTGTCCTGGGATATAGTCTATTTTTTAGTATGGGCTGATGAGAAGAATGTATATTCCTTATCTTTGGGATGGTGTGTTCTATATAAGTCTTGTAATCCCTTTTGTTCTAGGGTCACATTTATGTCCCTTGTATCTTTGTTTAGTTTATATTTAGAGGATCTGTCCAGTTATGTCAAAGGGATATTAAAATCCCCAGCTATTACAGTGTCAGGATATCATACTACTCAGACCATTTGAGGTTTGTTTCATAAATCTGGGATCATTTAAGTTGGGTGCATAAATATTTAGAATGAAAATGTCCTCTTTTGTCTTGTTCCCCCCTTGACCACTATGAAGTAACCATCTTTAATTCTCTTAACTTTAGTTGCTATAAATCCACTGGTATCTGAAAATAAGATTGTGATTCCCTCCTTTCTTCTGATTTCCATTTGCCTGAAACATTTTCCAATCCTTTACACTGAGTCTTGTTTTGTCCTTCAAGGTCAAGTATATTTCCTGGAGACATCATATAGATGGCTAGTGCTTTTTTATCTGATTAGCCAGCCTGTGCCTCTTCAGTGGAGAATGCAAGTCATTTACATTAATAGAGTGAATTGATAAGTGTGGCGGAGTTCTATCCATCTTATTTAGTGAAAGTCCATTGCTTAGTTTTATCATTTGTGTCATTATGGGCACAAGGTTTTGTCCTTTAGTTTCTGGGTGTTTATTTTGCTGGTGGTCCATTGTGTTAGTCAGTGTATAGAATAGGTCTAAGTACTTCCTATAGAGCTGGTCTTGTGGCAAATTTCCCAAGTGTTTGCATATCAGCAAAAGATTTGATTTCTCCATCAATTTTCATGCTTAGTTTAGCAGGATACAGAATTCTGGGCTAGAAATTTCTTCGTTTACTAAGGTTAAAGGTAGATGACCATTCTCTTCTGGCTTGGAAAGTTCCAGCTGAAAAGTCTGCTATCACCCTGATGGATCTGCCCCTGTAGGTCAGATCTTCCCCCTGTATGTCAGTTAGTGTCAGTAGGCACTTACTATTGGCTGCTTGCAGAATTTTCCCTTTTGTCTTGACTTTGGATTGGTTCATTACATTGTGTCTTGGAGATGCTCTATTCATTTTGAGATTACCCTGGGTTTGATATCCCTCTATAAGGAGTGTTTTGGAATCTTCAGTAAAATTTTCATTTATGCTATCCTTCAGTAGGGCTTCCATTCCTCTGGAATATTCTTCTTCCCTTTATGTATCCCTATAATTTTTATGTTTGAATGCTTCATGAAGTCCCATAATTCTATGAGTGGCTGTTCAGGTTTCTCTCTCTTATTTTCTCCCTTTTTCCTACTTGAGTTAGCTCAAAAGCTTAATCCGCAAATGCTAAAATTCTTTCTTCTCAATGGTCTAAACTGTTATTGATACTTTCTATTGCATCTTTAAGTTTCCTGACTGACTCCTTCAATTCCTTAAGCACCACCATATCTATTCTATATTCTTCATATCTTTCATCCATTTTTTGGTTTTGTTTTTCCACTTTCTCGTCAATTTTCTTTATTGCTTTTGCCATCCATATTTTAAATTCCCTTTCTGCCATTTCCATTAAATCTTTACAAGTAGAATCCTCTGTGATGTCTACCTCATGATCCCTTGGAGGGGCTGCTTTGTTCTGGGTTTTCATATGGCCAAAATTTTCATGCTAGTTCTCCTTCCTGGGTGTTTTCTTCTTGTTCACTTCCCTCTCCTACTCTTTCCTCTCACTGCCTCCTTTGCTTAAATTACCTTATCTCAGAGCTTAGGTATAGAAGTGGCCTTTAGGTATTAGGCCAAAAAGAAGAGAAGTATAAAAAGCAAGTGGGAGAAGGTAAAGAAAAAGATATAGAAAAAAAGAAAGGTGTTAAAATAAAAGAGTTGAAGAAAAGGAAAAAAGAAGGACAGAAAGACGGAAAGAGGGAACAGAAAAAGTGGTATTTGGCAGGTGCTTTGACCTATACCCACAACTCCAGGACTTTGGGGGGCCAGGCTGAATGGGTCCCTTGGGGTCAGGATCTCTTTACCAGTCTGGGTAAATACAAGACCCTACCTCCATCAAATATAGAAAAAATCAGCAGTATGTCACAGTGGGGACCTACAAATACCGTCTTTCCAAAGGCCAAAGCTAAAAGGATGCTTTAGACTATGAACTCATGGCCTCCTTGAGCCAGACCAATGCCATGATCCTGAGCCCTCAGAGAAAAGGAATGATAACAATAAAGATAGTTTAAAAAATTAAAAATGCAATTATATAAACTGAAGGGAAAAAAAGAGATATCTTAGTTGTTGTATGAGGTATTTATGTAAAGAAGATAATAAAAGTAGAAAAAATCTTTACCAAAGGAGAGAAAAAAGGAGAGAAATAAAACAGAATAAAAGTGGCTGAAAAACTATCCCAAATGGAAGCGCCCTTGCTATTGAAGAAAGTAAAAATGAAAAAATAAAAATGCACCCAAACCAAACAAAAAACAACAGCAACAACAAGACAAGAAACAAATAAGAAAAAAAATTGAGAAGAAAAAAAAAAAATATATATATATATCCACACATACATACACACACATATATAAATTGCAATATATTGCCTGGACACCAGGTGACACCGTGGTGTTAGCAGATGAAGAACACAAATGCTGTTTTTCCTGTATAATATTGAGGTCCAGACCTGATTCAGAAGAAACCAGACCTGTCCTCCTGACCTACTTGCGCCCAGTCAGGGCCTGCTTAATTCTCCAGCACTCAATCCTCATGAAATTAGGATCCCAAAGCGCTCATCGAATCTCTCAGCTGGCACGTCTTCACCTCTCAAACAGTGTCCCCTGATAACAAAGTGGTTTTCCCCAAGAGGCAAGAGGCGCTAAATTCACCCCAAAGATGGCTGCCTGAGCTTAACAGGCACACCAGAGCTGGCTGTGTACTTGAACCCCATGGACTTTTTTCTGCCTGTGTAGCTTTTCCAGAATGGTGGATACCCATAGCCAAGCTGATGGTAGCTTCACCATGGCTGGCACTCAATCTCAGCTGCTGATACTGCTCAAGTTCCCTTGATTGTCTAAGCCCCTCCAAGGCAGCTCAGGGAACAGTCCAGTCCAAAAAACAAAAAAATAAAAAAAAACAACAAACAAAAAAATCTTCCGACAGCTCTTTCACATATCCAGTCCTCCACAGGAGGGCCACTGGCCAACCTTTGCCCATATGTGGCACCTACCCTCTGTGCTGGTCCTCCTCAATTCCAGACCTTCTTGTTAGCTCCTGGAGTCTCTTACTGCTTCCCTATGCCCTGGAAGGGGTGTTTCTGGGTAGGTTCCCATAGCCAGAGGTGGCTGAAATCCTCTGTCCCCTTTCTCACCAAGAGTGACTGGCAAGGAGTTGTCTCCAGTCCACCATCTGGCTCCCTTATATGGTTTTCACAAATCATAGTCAGATCTCCACTTCTGAAAGTCAGTAGGTCTGAGGATATGTTTTATTTACACTCTCTCCCTTAATTAAAGGCTTAAATTAATCTCAGCATATGTAAATCTGGATATTAACTAATATTTTAAAAACATACATACATGGCTTAGAGAAATGTATATTTGTATTCAAAAATGATTCCTTGTAAACAAGAAATAACTTCTGGTTTGGGTCATATGACATTAGCTTTTTCATGTTTCCTTCTCAACTCAACCTGAGGATAGTAACAATGATACATTTTTTATTTGCTAGGAATAATGAACAAAGGGCTCTGCTCTTTGAGGAAATAACTCACAGCACTGACCATCACTGAGGGAAAGCTGAGCCTAGGGCACTAATTTTGCAACTAGGAATGAAAGTAGAGTCACATGGCCTTAAATGTAATACATTATTTTGTAAGCAAAACTCTAGGTTAATATTTAAATAATTAAAATGAAAAAAAGATAACTATAATTTGTTGAGAAGTCACTTTTAAATTTCATACATGGAAAGCAGGAGTGAAGCCATTGAGCCTCATATATTGTAGGATCTCAGTCAATATCACAGTGCTTGCAAGGAGATGGGCTGGTCCTGACCCTAAGGCACAATGTAGGAGACAGGCAGGTGACATGTGTACCTTTACCACTTTTGCCCAAAGGCTTAGCTGGGCAGCACTCTGTTGGTCTTGCTACCTTGAAGCAAACACTGACAATATGACCTGCCTCTTTAGAGAACCCAACTGAAGTACCTGCATCTATAATGATGTAACAGGTGACTCCCATGAAGTAGTCACATGTAGCAGGGATGCAGCTCACAACTGATGTCTATGTCCACTGCTGAGTTCAGACAGGCCTGAGCTCACTCAGCAGTCCAAAGTCATGGAGCTGACAGAGACCACAAGCGTGTGGGTCCAGGAAGCCCTGGGGAACTCAAGCCTATGCACTTAGGGACTGGGTTACATGAGGGGCAGGTCAGCCAGACTGGGCCACGGCCTGTCTTGTGGGGCAGGAAAACCTAGGAGAGAACTGAGGTGGATGAAAACCAGCCACCAGGCACCAAAAGTGGGGTGCAGTGAGAGAGGGTGGACTCAAGGAGAAAAGTAAGAGCCATTCCTGACTCTGTCCCCAGCCCAGCAACCAGAAGGGCATGTCTCCATGACAGGGAAAGAGGCAGAGATGGAAAGAGCTATTTCTGTGATGCCCAGGGCACAAGAAGCAGTCTAGAGGGATTCCAGTACAAATTGTAACATAAAGGGCAGTGGGCCATTCTTTCTTTCTGGGACACAGACTCCCTTGTAGCTACAAACTCCTGGAGGCTCAGGGCAGACATGTGGGGTGGGGCATGTTGCCCAGGGATCAGCATGTGAGATAGCAACAACCAGCAGAGCAGCACACATCACACCCAGGAGACCAGTGGTGACCAGTGGGGGAGAACCAGGAGCTCTCCAGGAGCACAGTGGAGGTTCCTGCCAAGCCCAGTGTAAACAACCAGAAAAGGAGCTGAGACAGCAGTCTTTCCCGTGCAGATCTGCATGAGGCAGAGCAGAGCAGCAGTGAGGGCTGTGAGGGATGCAAATCAGCAGCAGACCCAAAGGCTTCCTGCACAGGTGTGTGTGTGTGTGTGTGTGCATGTGACCATGTGCATGTGTATATACCTGCCTATGTGTGCATGCCTCTGTGTGCAAGCCCCTGGATTTTATTTTTCGGAGGAGAGGAACAGATAGAAGACAGTTGGGGTTTCAAGTAGATTTCCCTTAATTTCAACCTCTCTCTCCCCTCATCCATGTCTAGGTAGCTTTGCTCTTTCACAAATCACAGTTCCTCTTTCAACTCTTACTGCAGGAGACAGCCCTGAAGTTCTCACCCTCAACTTCTCCTGCTGGTGACCTCCCCTAAGAATTCAGCAATAGTGTCTTTGTATAAAACAGATACAGCCAAAGAAATTGGGGACAGCTAAGGTAGCTGTGGGCTGGAGTTTTTGCAAATTTCATTCGACAGACATTCCATAGACTAATGATTTCTGAAAAAAGTAATTTGCATAGATATAGCAGTTTCCATAGCAACTTAGCTAGTGTTTCATTACATTGCAGTCCTAATGGAAGCTTTAGCAAAGTTACCTTGAGATGGTATGGGGCCCCCGGAGGCAGAGGGACTTTTTAAATAAAATCTGGTATTTGGAGGATGATTGGCAAACTTTAGAGAGGTATTCCTTTCCCTTCACTCATTATGAAGCTTATTTAATCAGACTTCATGCTTGCTTTGGGGAAGAGTTCCAAGTCTGGGTTCACAAGAGCATTTCTTTCTTTTCGATCACGTTTTCACTGGATTCAATATATAACTACCTAGCCATGCTCAATGTAAAGTTAATAGATGACAATAGATTTCACATCTGTGTTTACACACTCTGATAACTAAGTTAATAGGCAGGGCAGTTTAGCAGAAAATTATTAAATTGATAAACTGCTGGAAAATCCTAAATGATCTATGTTCATCTCATAATCACAACTGTGTGTTAAATATAAATTCCTACTTCCTGTTAATTTAATGAAGCATTAGGAAGTCTCCTGAGAATGGCATGGAAGGTAAAGCACATTAACACCACTCCCCCCACACAAATCCTTAATGAAGGATGCATGTGATTGGTGCGTATTGTATGAGATTATACTTAGCAGAACACACCCAAAATGTCAGTACCCAGCAGCCACAGCTCCACTGCCAAGCAGGAGCTAATGTATTTAGTTGTGTTCTCTCTGGTAAATTCTTTTCTTCCATTGCCCTGAACATGGTTAGAATCAATATAAAATTAACTATCTGCTATATCAAAATTATTAATTCACTTAAAAAGCAAACAAAAGACTAAACCAAAACCAAAAGCATTAGAGCTGATGCCCGAGGTTTCTCTTCATTAATAAAAATATTTTCTGAATCAGCAGAGGCCTCCAGTTTCCATCTTGTATAGCTGTATCAGCATTGTGACTAACATCTCATACCCCAGAAGATCACCTGTTGCCCAGATAATATTCAGCAAGATATATATATATATATATATATATATATATATATAATTTTTTTTTTTTTGCTTTGTTTTTGGTTTTTGTTTTGTTTTTTAATTTCAACATTTTCCCTCTAGATTTTTCTTTTTATTTCTTCATTTTTCTAGTTTAAATATAATTTTCAATTTTTCCCTTCTTTAACAATTAGGACTTCATTTTTTGCTAGTGTTTCTATACTTATTATTAGGTTTTTCCCTCAATTTTATCCCATAAAATTTTCTGTTTGCTTGTTTTGGTTTGATTTATAGCATTTTTGTGTTTTATCTCTACTTGGTGGAGGTGGGGTACTGTGTCCAAACAGGTTATCAAAGAGCTACTGACCTTAAGGAAACCACCCAACCTGGCACCCCCAGAGGCTGGGGGGTTTTAAGGTTGGGTCAAAGTACACTACTGTACACCTATATTGCTCCTGTCTCCCTCTTTCTGTGCCTCTCTTCTTTTTATCAATATTCCCTTTTATTCACACCCTCTCCTTTCTTTTTTTTTTTTTTTTTTTCTTTTCTTTTTTCCTTTCTTGTTCTTCAAGCTTCTCATCCTTCTGGTCCTGTACCAAAAGAACTCATTGAAACCCTAGTCCACAGGCACAGTAACTTAAAGAGCAAGAGGAAGTGAAAGGAAAATTGGGGCCAGGAAACAGATAAAAGAAAAGACTTATGAAGAACAATCAGCAGAAAAATCCTAAGAACATGAAAAACTAGTCCTAGAGCAATCCCCCCAAGGGATTGTGAGGTAGCTACTGCAGAGGATTCCACCTATAAAAAAAATGTTAGAAATGACAGAAAAGGTATTGAGAATACAGATAATGAAAACCTTAAAGGAAATGATAGAAACAATGAAGGAAACTGCTGATAAAGTGGAAAATAACCAAAAGGAAATCCAAAAACAGAATCAAATAAAAGATGAACAATATGAAGAACATAGAAAGGATATAGCAGTCAATCAGGGAACTTAAAGATGCAATAGCAAGTATCAACAACAGATTAGACCATGCAGAAGAAAGAATCTCAGAAGTAGAGGACAAAGCTCTTGAGATAACTCGGACAGTTAAAGAGGCAGCAAAAAAGAGAGAGAAAGCAGAACAACATTCATTGACAGAATTATGGGACTTTATGAAGCATTCAAACATACAAGTTATAGGTATCCCAGAAGGGGAAGAAGAATGCCCCAGAGGAATGGAAGCCATACTAGACAATATTATAAATGAAAATTTCCCAACATCACCAAAGATACTGATACACTCCTTTCAGAGGAATATTGGACCTCAGGTCACCTCAACTCTAACTGAGCTTCTCCAAAACACATTGTGATGAACCTGTCCAAAGTCAAGACAAAAGAAAAGATTCTTCAAGCTGCCAGGAGTAAGTGCCAGTTGACCTACAGGGGAAAATCCATCAGGGTGACTGCAGACTTCTCTAATGAAACATTTCAAGCAAGAAGACAATAGTCATCTACCTTTAATCTACTTAAACAGAACAAGTTCCAACCTAGAATTCTATATCCTGCTAATCTCAGGTTTAAAATTGATGGAGAAATCAAATCATTTACTGATAGACAAAAATTGAGGAAATTCACCAAAACAAGAATAGCCCTACAGGAAATACTTCAACCTGTTCCACACATTGACCATCACAAAGAATCAATAGCATAGTAAGAACTCAGAAATTATAGGACAGAACCTAACTTCCACACTGATGCAAAAGATAAAACTACGCAATGGACTCTCAGAAAATAAGATGAATAGAACACTACCACACTTATCAATTATCTCAATAAATGTTAATGGCTTGTATTCCCCACTGAAGAGAAATGGATTGGCTGACTGGATTAAAAAAACACAAGCCATCTATTTGCTGTCTGCAAGAAACACACCTGGCTTCAAAAGACAAATTAAAACTCCGAGTCAAGGAGTTGTTCAGGCAAATGGAATTCAGAAGAAAAGAGGAGTTGCAATCTTATTTTCAGATACATGTAGATTTAAAGCAACAAAAGTCAAAAAAGGCAAAGATGGTCACTTTATATTGGTCAAGGGAAAAATACAACAAGAAGACATTTCAATTCTAAATATTTATGCACCCAATTTAAATGCTCCCAGATTCTTGAAACACACCTTACTCAGTCTGAGCAATATGGTATCCAATAATACCATAATAACAGGGGACTTTAACACTCCTCTTATAGAGCTAGACAGATCCTCTAAACAGAAATTAAACAAAGATATAAGAGATTTAAATGAGACCCTAGAACAATTGTGTTTGATAGACACTCCATCCCAAAGATAAAGAATATACATTCTTCTCATCACCCCATGGAACATTCTCCAAAATTGATCATATCATGGGACACAAACCTCAACAGAATCCAAAGAATTGAAATTTTACCTTGTATCTTCTCAGACCATAAGGCAGTAAAGGTGGAACTCAACTCTAACAAAAACGTTCAACATCACATAAAGGCATGGAAATTAAACAACCTTCTGTTGAATGACAGATGGGTGAAGGAAGAAATAAAAGAAGAAATCATTAACTTCCTTGATCATAACAACAATGAGGACACAAGCTACCTGTGGGATACTGAAAAAGCAGTTTTGAGAGGAAAATTTATCACTTTAGATGCCTACATTCAAAAAACAGAAAGAGAGCACATTAACAAACTCACAAGCCATCTTATGGAATTGGAAAAAGAAGAACAATCTAAGCCCAAACCCAGTAGAAGAAAAGAAATATCCTAAATCAAATCAGAGATCAATGAAATTGAAAACAAAAGAATCATTCAGAAAATTAATGAAACAAGGAGTTGGTTTTTTCAAAAAAAAAAATAATAAATAAATAAAATTAGATAAACCTTTGGCCAGACTAACTAGAAATAGAAAAGTAAAATCTCTAGTAACCGCACTCAAAAATGATAAAGGGGAAATAACAACTGATCCCACAGAGATACAAGAGATCATCTCTGAATACTCCAGAAACTCTATGCCCAGAAATTTGACAATGTGAAGGAAATGGATCAATATTTGGAATCACCCTCTCCCTAGACTTAGCCTGGAAGAAATAGATATCCTGAACAGACCTATTTCAAGCACTGAGATTAAAGAAAGAATAGAAAAGCTTCCAGTTAAAAAGTGCTCTGGTCCAGATGGCTTCACACCAGAATTCTATCAAACTTTCAAGGAAGAGCTTATTCCTGTACTGCAGAAATTATTCCCCAAAATTGAGAAGTAAGGAATCATTCTCAACATGTTCTACGAAGCAACATCACCCTGATACCAAAACCAGGAAAAGACTCAACTGAAAATGAGAATTTCAGACCAATTTCACTCCTGAATATAGATGCAAAAATTCTCAACAAAATCCTAGCCAATAGATTATAGCTTATCATCAAAAAAATCATGCATCATGATCAAGTAGGTTTCATCCCAGGGATGCAAGGCTGGTTTAACATACGCAAGTCCATAAACATTACCCACATATTAACAGAGGCAAAAATAAAGACCATATGATCCTCTCAAGAGATGCAGAAAAAGCATTTGATAAAATCCAGCATCCTTTTCTAATTGGAACACTGAACAGTATAGGCATAGGTGGCACATTTCTGAAACTGATCAAAGCTATCTATGACAAACCCACAGCTAATATTTTACTGAATAGAGTCAAACTGAAAGCTTTTCCTCTTAGAACTGGAACCAGACAAGGTTGTCCTCTGTCACCTTTACTATTCAACATAGTGCTGGAAGTTCTAGCCAATACAATTAGGCAAGACAAGGAAATAAAGGGAATCCAAATGGGAGCAGAGGA
>CAUYPK010012884.1:0-15315 GCA_963574355.1 Loris lydekkerianus
GGCTATGTTGAATATTGGGATGAAAATGTGTCAAATGGTCTATGAAGCTAGTATATGATGCCCCATGATCATATCAATGTACACAGCTATGATTTAATAAAAAAAAAAAAGAAAAATAAAAAGAAAAGAAAAGAAAAGAGTGTGTGAATGTACTCACAAACCAACTAATTGAATTTGGAAAAGAGCAATCTAAACCTAAACCCAGCAGAGGAAAATAAATAACCAAAAATTAAATCATAGATGAATAAAATTGAAAACACAAAAATCATTCATAAAATTCATGAAAAGTTGTTTTTTGGGGAAAAATCGATAAATTTTTAACCCATGTAATAAGAAATGAAGAAGTAAAACATCAAGTAACCTCAATCAGAAATGATAAAGAGGAAATATCAGATGCCACAGAGATATAAGACGTTATGTCTGAATGCTACAAGAAACTCTACACCCAGAAATTTGACAATGTGGAGAAACTGGATCAATACTTAGAATACACTCTCTCCTGAGACTCAATCAACAAGAAATAGATCTCCTGAACAGACTAATTTCAAGCACTGAGATCAAAGAAGCAATAAAAAAAAAAAAAAATCACCCCCCAAAAAATGCTCTGGATTGGTGCCCATAGCTCAGTGAGTAGGGTGCTGGCTACATACACCCAGGCTGCTGGTCTTGAGCCTGGCTCAGGCCTGCTAAACAACAATGATAACTGCAACCAAAAAATAGTTGGACATTGTGGTGGGTGCTTGTAGTCCTGTCTACTTGAGAGGCTGAGGCAGGAGAATCACTTGAGCCCAAGAGTTTGAGATTGCTGTGAGCTGTAACGCCATGGCACAAAAAAAAATGCCCTGGTCCAGATGCCTTCACATCAGACTTCACACCAGAATTGAATAAAACCTTCAAATAAAATATTATACTAATACTACAGAAATTATTATACTAATTTTTAGTATATTATTATATACTAAAAAATTGAGATGGACTGAATCTTCTGCAACATGTTATATGAAGCATACATAATATTGATACCAAAACCAGGAAAATATCCAACTGAAAAGGAGAACTTCAGACCAAATTCACTAATAAATATAGAGGAAAAACTCAATAAAGTCCTAGCCAATAGATTATAGCTTCTCATTAAAAAGTCATATATCACCATCAAGTAGGTTTCATCCCAGGGGTTCAAGGCTGGTTTAACATATACAAGTTCATAAACGTAATTCACCATATCAATGGAAGTAAAAACAAAAACCTTATGATTCTCTCAATAGATCTGCCACACATGTTTAAAACAGTGGTAAGAGGTTCTAAGGATTCAGCTCTCCCTCTCAGCCACCCTTATAAACACAAATTTACTTTTATAGAGATATAAATTTCTTTTATAAAAGAGTTTCACGATATACAATTAAGGGCCAGGAAGGTAAATGGAGTCAACTCTAGCTGGGAAAAAACAGTTAACATTGTTACTTTTGAAATTTTTTTAAACTTAAGTACTCTTTTAAATGAAACCAATAAGTCCTAACCCAGGTTATAATTTAAGTAAGGAATCAACAGGTGTCTGTTGATTTCAAAGAGTTGGTAAACTGTCTTTTTATGAAATACAAAAAATGTCACAAAGATGACTCAAGAAATAAAGGTTTCAATCACATTAACAAACAGCACAAGTTACCAAACCTGAACAATCTTATACCCTGCCTAGAAATCAGACTTAGGCTGCTGATATAAAAGAACAGAACATTAATCATTACACTATGAGGTAACTGGCCTCTGCAATTATGCCTGCCAGGAAAGTATTTGAAGGATTTTTACCTTTGTTTTAAATCAGATATTGCTCTTCAATATTGTCAAGAGAATTTTTAAGGCTGGACATAAACTTTTTGCGTTCTTTTAGTTTTCATCTTTTCATAAATACAAATATAGCAATTATTTAGAATGAGAGATCTCTTAAATCCATTTTTTTAAACTGAGGAGTCTTTAAAGTATTCTTTTTGGCAACTAATTTTTAATGATTCATTTATTTTAAGGCAAAAAGGCCTTCCAAAAATAATCGAACCATAAATTCAATATTATTCTTCTAGAGAGAGTTCCTAATCTCTGTCCAATTGGGGGGAAGTCTCCCCAAGACAAGACTCTTTCTATAATTTATAGAATGTCAACCATGATTCAGAAAGGAGCCACAATGTCTCCAGAGAAGCAAAACAATACACTGAAGGAAGGTGGGTGTTGTGTGTGTTTCAGATGATTCTTGGTATATGGGACTGGCACCATACTCACTGAGCCACAGGTGCCACCCAGTTATTAGAGATCTTATTTTTCTGTTTCTAGTTAGTCTAGCCAAGGGTTTATTAGTTTTATTAGTCTTTTAAAAAAAACAACTTTTTATTTTGCTGATCTTAATAATTGCTGTGTTTTCAATTTCATTTAATTCTGCTCTAAGTTTGGTTGTTTATTTTCTTTTGCTGGGTTTGGGATTAGGTTGTTTTTTCTTTTCAATTTGATTGAGATGACCCATTAGGTTGTTGACTTCCTCTCTTTCTGTTTTCTTGATGAAAGCATCTAATATTATAAATTTTCCTTTGAGGACTGCCTTTGGAGTACCCCACAGGTTTTGATAGTTTGTGGTTTTATTATTATTTTGTTCCAGGAATCTAATGATCTCGTTCTTCATATTGTCTATGATCCAGCTATCATTCAGCATAAGGTTATTTAGTTTCCATGACTATTTGAGTATGAAATTTCTTGTTGCTCTCCAGTTCAACTTTTATTCCATTATGGTGTGAGAAGATACAGGAGGTGATTTTCATTCTTTTAAATTTCTTGAGGTTGGCCTTGTGACCTTAGCTGTGATCAATTTTGGAAGATGATCCATGGGCTGATGAGAAGAATGTGTATTCAGTTTTGTTAGGAAAAAGTGTTCTATAAATGTCTGTTAAGTCCATTTGTTCTAGGGTCAAGTTTAAGTCCATTATTTCTTTGTTTAGTTTCTACTTGGAGGATCTGTCCAGCACTGCCAATGGAGTGTTAAAATCTCCAACTATTATAGTGTGAGAAGATATGATATTTTTAAGATCAGTTAATATTTGTTTTATATATGGAGGAGAATTCAAATAGAGTGCATGAATGATAATTGTTAAAATATCTTCATATTGTGTGCTTCCTTAGACAATTATGTAGTGTCCATCTTTGCCTTTCCTTATTTTGTTGGTTTGAATCCAATTGTGTCTGCAAACAAGATTTCAACTCCAACTTTTTTCTGTTTTCCATTTGCTTGGAATACCATTGCCCAATACTTCACCCTGAATCATGTTTTGTCCTTTGAGCTAAGGTGAATTTTTTGTATACAATAGACATTCAGCTGAGATTTTATATCCAGTCAGTCAGCCTATGTTTCTTAAAGGAGATTTCAAACCATTAAGCACTGAAATAGCATCAATTATATAAAATTTCTCAAAAAAGAAAAACCCTGGACCAGATGGTTTCACATTAGAATTTTATCAAACCTTAAAGAGGAGCTGGTTCCAATAATGCATAAACTATTCCAAAATATAGAAAAGTAAAGAATTCTATGCAACACTTTCTATGATGCAAATATCACCTTGATCCCCAAACTTGGAAAGAACCTAACAAAAGAAGACAACTATAGACCAATATCACTAATGAATATTGACACAAAAATATTTAACAAGATATTATCAAGCAGAATACAATGACACAATAAAAAAGTTATACACCATGATCAAGTGGGTTTTATACCACAGATGCAAAGTTGGTACAACATACATAAATTCATACATATAATACACCACATAAATAAAACTTTAAGAAGACCATATGATTCTTTGCATTGATGCACAAAAGGCTTTTCATAATATCCAGCATCCTTTCATGATTTAAAAAAAAAAAAAAAAAAAAAAAAAACTCAAGAAAATAGGCATAGGTGGAACATTCCTTATATTGATAAAGGCCATCTAAAGCAAACCTACAGCAAATATCATATTGATGGCATAAAACTGAAAGTATTTCCACACAAATTTGGAAGCAGACAAGGATGTCCACTGTTTCCACTCCTAATTAACATAGTGTTTGAAATCCTAACCATCACAATCAGGCAAGAGAAGACTAAAGGAATTCAAATAGTGACAGAGGAGATAAGACTCTCCCTTTTTGCAGATGACATGGTCGTATACCTGGAAAACCCTAAGGACTCAATGGCAAAGCTGTTAGAAGTAATTCAGGAATATAGCACCATCTCAGGATACAAAATAAATACCCACAAATCAGTAACCTTCATATATGCCAACCATCATTGAGCTGAGAACAAAATCAAAGATTCTATTTCTTTTACAATAGCACCAAAGATGAAATACCTGGGAATTTATCTAACAAAGGATGTGAAAGATATCTATAATGAGAATTATAAAATCATGAGAAAAGAAATAACTGAATGTGTTAACAGATGGAAAAACATATCATGCTCATGGCTTGGAAAAATCAACTTTGTTGAAATGTCCATAATACCCAAAGCAATCTACAGATTTAATGCAATCCCTATCAAAGCATCAATGTCATACTTTAAAGAACTTGAAAAAATAGTACTTCATTTGATATGAAATCAGAAAAGAACTTGGATAGACAATATATTACTTAGAAATAAAACAAATCAGATATTTGCACCAGATTGTTCATTGCAGCTGAAATCATAATTGCCAAGTCATGGAAGAAGCCCAAGTGTCCATAGAACCATGAATGGATTAATAAATTGTGGTATATATATGCCATGGAATACTATGCAGCAGTAAAAAAATAGAGACTTTACGTCTTTTATGTTTACATGGATGGAGCTGGAAAATATTCTTCTTAGTAAAGTATCTCAGGAATGGGAAAAAAAAAGTATCCAATGTACTCAGTACTACTGTGAAACCAATTTATAATAACTCACATTTGCATATGAAAAATGAAACACAACTTTAGCCTAGAATAAAGGATGGAATGGGAGCGAGAGTGAAGGGGAGGGGGTGGGAGGGATAATAGGAGAACCACAACTATGGAGCACATTGCAAGTTATAAATTGGATCTATCATGTGTAGAACACAAATGTCCTAATGCTATAATCGGTAAATGAGGTGAAAGCTATATTGATTAGTATGATGTAAGCACTCTAATTTGTACAAATAATCAACACACTGAAAATGGCATAAATATATTTATGATCTATGTACAAAAGACTTAATAAAAAAAATCAGGAGGTATCCCCTTTTCAGGTTATACTACAAATCTATAGTGATAAAAATGGCATGATACTGGCACAAAAATAGAAATGTAGATATATGGAGAAGAATAGAGAATCTAGACATGAACCCAGCCACATATCATCGTTTGATCTTTGATAAGCATAATAAAAACATACACTGGAGAAAAGATTCCCTATGCAACAAATGGTTCTGCAAGAACTGGTTATCCACATGTAGAAGACTGAAACTAGACCCACGCATTTCACTGTTGCCAAAAATTGATTCTCACTGGACAAAAGATTTAAGTTTTAGAAAAAAAAATAAAAATTTTTGAAGAGAGTGTGGAGAAAATACTTGAAGTTATTGACCTGGGAAAAAAAGTTATGAGGAAGTTCCTTCCCGGCAATTACAGCAACACCAAAAATAAATACCTGGGATTTGATCAAGCTGGAAAGCTTTTGCACAGATAAGAGTACCATAAACATAACAAACAGACAGCCTTTGGAATGGGAGATGATTTTTTGCATTTTCTGAATCTAACAAAGTTCCAACTAGAATCTACAGAGAACTCAAATTCAACAATAAAAAAAGTACAAATAACCCCCTCTATAATTGGGCAATATACTTGAACAGAAACTACTTTGAAGATGACAAATGGACTACAAATGCATCAAAAAATGCTCATCTTCTTTAATCATCAGAGAAATGGAAATCAAAACCTCTCTGAGATATGACCTGACACCAGTAAGATGAGCCCACATTACTAAGTCTCAAAACACCAGTTGCTGATGTGGATGCAGAGAGAAAGGAATTTTTCTACACTGCTGGTGGAATTAAAAACTGATACAGCCTTTTTTGGAGATAAGTATGGATAATCCTCAAACATCTAAAAGTAGACTTTCCATTTGATCCTGCAATTTCATTACAAGGTATCTACCAAGAACAGAAATCATTTTGTCACAAAGACATTTGCACCAGAATGTTTATTGTGACTCAATTCATAATTACCAAGTCATGAAAGCAATCTACCTGCCCATGAACCCATGAATGGTTCAACAAATTGTGGTATAAGTATACCATGAAATATTACTCAGCCATTAAAAAAGATGAAGGTTTATATGCTTTGGTTCTCGTCTCCTTAGCTGCACAGAAGCTTTTTAGTTTAATTAAGTCCCATTTGTTTATTTTTGTTGTAATTGCCACAAAAGTCTTCTTCATAAAGTTTCCCCAGGCTGATAACAAGTGTTTGATTCAAGTGTTTTCCTATGCTTTCTTTGAGGATTTTTATTGTTTCATGCCTTAAATTTAGGTATTTTACCTAACTTGAATCTATTTTTGTGAATGAAGAATGGTTCAGGTCCAGTTTCAGTCCTTTTTTTTTTTTTTCTTCGAGACAGAGCCTCAAGCTGTCACCCTGGGTAGCGTGCTGTGGCATCACAGCTCACTGCAACCTCCCACTCCTGGGCTCAAGCCATTCTCCTGCCTCTGCCTCCCAAGTAGTTGGGACTACAGGTGCCCACCACAATGCCTGGCTGTTTTGGGGTTGCAGCTTCCATTGTTGTTTGGCAGGCCCGGGCTGGATTTGAATATGCCAGCTCAGGTGTATGAGGCTGGCGCCTTAGCTGCTTGAGCCACAGGCCCCGAGCCCAGTTTCAGTCTTTTAAATGTGACTATCTGGTTCTTCCATCACCATTTATTGAATAGGGATTCTTTTTTCCAGTGTATGCTCTTGTTTGGTTTATCAAAGATTAGGTGGCTGTAAGATGTTAGTTTCATTTCCTGGCTTTCTATTCAATTCCAAATGTTGATGTCTCTATTTTTGTGCCAGTACCATGCTGTTCTGAACACTATGTCCTTGTAGTACGGCCTAAATTCTGGTATAACGATTCCATCAGCTTTGTTTTTCTTACTAAGGACTGCCATATCTGTATGGTTTTTTTTTTTTTTTTTTTTTTTTTTGGTTTCACACAAATTAAAAAAAAATTTTTTTTCAAGTCTTGAAAGTACTACGTTGGTAATTTAATTGAGAATGGCATTGAATCTGTAGATTGCTTTGGGAATTATGCACATTTTAACAATGTTGATTCTTCCCAGCCATGAACATGGTATGTAGTTCCATTTGCTAATATCCTCTGCTTTTTCTTTATTTATTTTCTTTCTTTCTTCTTCTTCTTCTTCTTCTTCGTCTTCTTCTTCTTCTTCGTCTTCTTCTTCTTCTTCTTCATTTTTTTTTTTTTTTTCGTAGAGACAGACTCTCACTTTATTGCCCTTGGTAGAGTGCCATGGTGTCACACAGCTCACAGCAACCTCTGACTCCTGTGCTTAGGAGATTCTCTTGCCTCAGCATCCCAAGTAGCTGGGACTACAGGCACCCACCACAATGCCTGGCTATTTTTTTTTGTTGTTGAAGTTTAGCTGGGGCCGAGTTTGAACCTGTCACCCTCAGTATATGGGGAAGCTGCCCTACCCACTAAACCACAGTTAACATCCTGTTATTTCTTTTCTTAAGATTTCATAATTTTCTTTATAGAGGTCATTTACCTCTTTTGTTAGGTATTTTCCTAGGCATTTTATTTTCTTTGAAACTACTGTGAAGGGAGTTATGTTCTTAATTAGCCTCTAATCTTGGCTGTTATTGGCATATACAAAAGCTACTGACTTGTGGACATTGATTTTATATCCTGAGAGCTCACTGCATATTTTTATTAATTCCAGGTGTCTTGTGGTTGAGTGTTTGGGGTTCTCTAAGTACAAGATCATATCATCAGCAAAGAGGGAGAGTTTGAACTCCTCTGCTCCCATTTGGATGCCCTTTATTTCCTTCTCTTACCTGATTGTATTAGCTAGAAATTCCAGCACTATGCTGAATAGTAGCGGTGATAGAGGACCACCTTGTTTAACTCCAGTTCTAAGTGGAAAAGCTTTCAGTTTTACTCCATTCAGTAAAATATTAGCTGTGGGTTTGTCATAGAATAACTTCAATCAGTTTAAGAAATGTGCCACCTACGCCTATACTCTTCAGGTTCTAAAGAGAAACGGATGCTAGATTTTAGTGAATGTTTTTTTCTTCATCTGTTGAGAGGATCATACAGTCTTTGGTTTTGGTTCTATTGATATGGTGAATAACATTTATAGACTTGTGTATGTGAAACAAGCCTTGCATCCCTGGGATGAGACCTACCTGATCATGATGTACAACTTTTTTGATAATAAGCTGTAACCTATTGGCTAGAATTTTGTTGAGAACTTTTACATCTATATTTATTAGTAAAATTGGTCTGAAGTTCTCCTTTTTAGTGAGACTTTTCCTGGTTTCGTTATCAGGGTGATGTTTGCTTCACAGAATGTGTTGAAGATGATTTTTTCTTCTTCAATTTTTTGGAATAATTTCTGCAGAATGTGAATGGGAAAGGATATTTTCATATTTTGAATCTGACCAAAGCTTGATAACTTGGATTTACAGAGAACTCAAAGTAATCAACATCTTAGTAAAGTATCTCAAGAATGGAAGAAAAAGTATCCAATGTACTCAGCCCTACTATGAAACTGATTTATGGCTTTCATATGAAAGCTATAACCCAGTTATAACCTAAGATTATGGGGAAGGGAGGAGGGAAGAGGAGGATGGGCAGAGGGAGGGTGATTGGTGGGATTACACTTATGGTGCATCTTACAAGGGTACATGTGAAACTTACTAAATGTAGAAAATAAATGTCTTAACACAATAACTAAGAAAATGTCAGGAAGGCTATGTTAACCAGTGTGATGAAAATATGTCAAATGGTATATAAAACCAGTGTATGGTGCCCCACAATCGCATTAATGTACACAGCTATGATTTAATAAAAAAAGAAAAGAAAAGAAAAAAGCCAAAAATCTCATATATCAATGGACAAGAGAGATGAATAGAAACTTATCTAAAGAAGACAGATAAATGACTAACAAACATATGAAAAAATGCTCATCATCCCTAATTATTAGAGAAAGGCAAATTAAAACCACCCTGAGATATCATCTAAGCCCAGTGAGAATGGTCCACATCACAAAATCTCAAACTGCAGATGCTGGTGCAGATGTGGAGTGAAGGGAACAGTTTTACACTGCTGGTGGGACTGTAAACTAATACAACCTTTTTAGAAGTAAAAATGGAGAACCCTCAAAAAACTCAAGCTAGACCTCCTATTTGATCCTGCAATCCCATTACTGGGCATCTACCCAGAAGGAAAAATCTATTATCATAAGGACACTTGCACTAGACTGTTTATCACAGATCAATTTATATTAACCAAAATGTGGAAACAGCCTAAATGCCCACCAACCCAGAAACAGAGTAACAAGCTGTGGTATATGAAAACCATAGAATACTATTCAGCCATCAAAAGAGACAGAGACTTTACACCTTTTGTACAAACCTGGATGGAAGTGGAACACATTATTCTTAGTAAAGCATCACAAGAATGGAGAAGCAAGAATCCTATGCACTCATTTCTCATATGAGGACAGTTGATGACCTAGTACATGGTGGAAAGTCTGGGAAGGGGAGAGCAGAGAGAAAGAAGGAGGGAGGGCATGGGGGAAGGGAAGAGCAGAGAGAGGGAAGGAGAGAGTTAGGGGGTCATGGTGTGTGACACACATTTTTTGGGAAGGAGACAATTATAAGAGGGACTTTACCTAACAAATGCAATCAATGTAACCTGGTTCTTAGCCAAGCATTGTGGTGAGTGCCTGTAGTCCCAGCTATTTGGGAGGCTGAGGCAAGAGTATTGCAATCAATGTAACCTGGTTCTTAGCCAAGCATTGTGGTGAGTGCCTGTAGTCCCAGCTATTTGGGAGGCTGAGGCAAGAGTATTGCTTAAGCCCTAGAGTTTGAGGTTTCTGAGAGCACTGATGTCACGGCACTCTACTGAGTGTGACATAGTGAGACTCTGTCCCAAAGAAAAAAAAAAAAAAAAAAAGAAAGAAAGAAAGAAAGAAAAGAAAAAAAGAAAAAGAAAAGAAAAGAAAAGAAAGAAAAGAAAAGAAAAGAAAAGAAAAGAAAAGAAAAGAAAAGAAAAGAAATGAAAAAAATGTAACCTGGTTCTTTGTACCTTCAATGAATCCCCAAACATTAAAAAAAAAAAAAAAAAAGATGGAGGCTTTATAACTTTTACGTTTGCCTGGATGGAGTTGAAATACTATCTTCTTAGTCAAGTATTACAAAAATGAAAAAATAAATATCCAATGTACTTGATACTAATATGACCCAATATATAAACAATTATATGCTTATATGAACAATAAAATGCAAATATAGTCTAGTATTGAGGGGAAGAGTGGTGAAAGGTGGAAGGGGAGGGGAAAGATTATTTTCCGAAGGAGGGAGGGCATGAGGCAGAATCTCACCTAATGTGCACATTGTGAGGGCCTATAACACGCCCCATGGGTGAGGGGCTTCTTTTACAGCTAAAACTTTACTCTGGAAATGAGAACAATGTAACCTAAAAATTTGTACCTTCATATTAATTTGAAATTTAAAAAAATGTATCTCATGCAGGGATGGCACCAGAGATTAACCTTAATCCAAGAATGGAACAATTTCTAGGGTACTTCTCTAAGTCTGCTTTTTCTCCCCTGTGAGAGGCTGTAGAATCATGAGCATGTGCCCAACACACAGAAGGGCAATCCCATAGAGCCCCCATTTTGTTACTGATCAAGTAGATTCATTGCCTGCTGCTCAAAAGGAAGCCAATGTACTGAGACAACAGATATTACAGCAGAGAAATGGTGTAATATCCCAGACACCATGTAAGGACATGAGAGGTATTTCTCAAATCCATATCCCAAAAAATTCAGGAGAAAAATTTTAAATACATGGGAAAAGGCTCGGCAATTTGATCTTCTAGTTGGGCTAAACATAGGGGTATGGAGAGTGTCTTCTTTGCTGATTTGGTTCTTAGAAGGGAGGTCACAAGACTAGTTAAGTTACTTTCTGGGTATGGATGGGCCACCATTCTCAGTAGGTCAACCAATCCACTGGAACATGGTGCCTGGAAGATGGTTAAGAAAATATTTTTGGCTTTCAAAAAGGTGATGCAATTAATGGAGGAAGTTAAGAATCTTTATGACCACCAGCTATGTTTCTCCAGAGTAGCAATCATAGAAAAGCAAATTAGGGAACAGTGGCTGAATGTTACCATCATTTTTAGCTAGGCCTGTGCCTTTACAAAATTTTAGGCCCTTACCACATTTCTCACCTTGTACCCTTTTATTGACTTGTAAAGGGATGTTTTCAATTATTAGGATTACCAAAATGGCCAATGACCCCCTAAAATTAATTGCTTAATTTAGATTTGGTGATCTCCCAATACTAAATTTCGTGGTATTACATTGGCTTGATCTATGATTCATTCAATAGTGAAGGTTTCAAATGTGTTATATTTCTTAAGGTTTTATTTCTTTATTTCTATTATTATTTTCTTGTGAACATCCATACATAGTGTTTTAGCAATATCCAGCATTTCTGATCTCTATCTTTCTTATTTTGTGAGTCCCCATAACCTTTTACATTTATTATAACTATCAACACTTGGCCACTAAGTGTTAATTTATGACATTATCTACATTTATGAACATGTAAGAGGAGGAAATGAATGAGAGGAAGACAATTCTTTCTCCCTATTGTCACTGTGATTTCAGGAAGTGTTTAACATCTTTTTGACATCGTTGCTTACTAGTCTGCATCTGTTTTAACAAGCCAACTTAAAGAGAAAACTTACTCTTTCAAACTTAGGCATTGTCATTATTTTGAAATTCATTAGTTTAATTAGTTAGAGCATTGTGTTAATGAGCCCATGCCTATAGATCTGAGTCACACTTAAAAAATATTTTTTTCCACACATGCTAGACCCTTTGCCATTAACCAAGCCTTTAATGAATGTGTAATTTTTGATCATAAAGGAAATCTATCATCTTAGATAAAAAAAGAGAGAGAGAACAAGATCACATGCTTACATGGGCAGCATTCCTGTTCCTCATTATTAACTAATAGATCTTAAGACCGTATCTCTAAATATATCCTTTACTTAAACATAATTTACCAAGAAGTAATACTCAATATTTAATCACTTTTTGACTAACAAATACTTCCACTTGAACTGATAAATTTCAAGTTGCTTACTTTATTATATGAATATGAAGATTTTCTTAATCGAAAAATATTTACTCTGTGCAGTATTGCAACAAAGATAAAAGGACATAAGAGATTCATGGGCTATGAACCTAGACTTGCTAAAGTCTAGTTAATCTGTATTTTCATAAAGGGATCCCATTTACTTTAACCTGTAAATCATGATTCCAATTTCTTCTCAGGAAAGATCGTAAATAAGATCCACAGAACTTCAATTGAAGTAGAGAAAATCATCGCAATTTCTTCTTATCCATTGTCATTCGAAAATAACAAAATGACAAAACTGGGCTAAAGAAAAGTTTTAGTTTAATTAACGCTCTTTTTGTGAAACATATAATGATATATTTAGCAGATGAAAGTGGAAAAAAATCTAATCCAAAGGATGAATGTCATCACAGAACTCATAAGATAAATTGATTTGATAGTTTTCTATTTTATGTTCAATACAATATTCCATTTCATTTGCTTTCTCAAGAATTTCATATACTTTAAAACATGACAGATGATTATTTGAGAAAAAGTCTTATAACCAAAATTACCAAACTTGAATCAATTCTGTAATTTCTAAGTTGATAGTTGCCAGTCCTAGTTATGGAGCTTCATATGGTAACATATAGCAGGCTTTCTGTGCTTTAATGGACTAAAATCTCTTGCACAAGAGTAGGGAGGTTTTGTGTTTGCTTTCCTGTTAGTCATCATTGATGTTGCTAAGAATTATATTCTAGAAAGCTACAGAAACTATTAAACATTTTCAGAACTAAAAATTGAATTTACTTTGTAAAGCTAAATTAACCCATTTTATAAAGCTCAAACCATAACTTAAATTCCATTTTAATATTTTTTATTTTCTCTGAAAGAATTAAAGAGATTTTCTTTTGACATGGATAAATGGGGATGAATCCTAGTTTGGAGAAATTGAAGCTTATACATGTGAGTTTCTTTAATAAAATAATACAAAATTACGGTGCAAAATTTTGCATGAAAATATATCTATTTATAAAAAAAAAGCAATCACAACAAATGACAAATTTATAAAAGCTAAAAAATGACATCAACATTACAGAATCAAAGGATAACATACTTTTAAGAATAAACTTCTGGGGGGGAGGAGACAAGATGGCAGACTGAAGCCAGCTTTCCACAGAGGCTTTCGTCTGTTAGGGGATGGAAATTTAGTAAGTAACCTGGAGGATTCGAGCTGTACCAAGAGAGAAGGTTTAAGAACGCACATCAACACTACTGAGGCGAGCTGAGACCACAAGGAAACAAATAAAAGGTACAAAATCCGTCACAAAGCAGGCGGGAGTTCCCCCTGTCCCATGAGACTGGCTTAAGAGCCCCACAAACAAAAGGGCAGAAATTAAAGGCCCTCCCACTTCACTTCACGGGAGTGACCTTCTAAAAACTGGACCTACCTCCCCTACTAGGGTGCCATGGTGCTCCCATGCCAGGCATAAAACTGTACAAAACTTTAAATATCTTTCCCGGCAATCCAGCACACCCCTCCACTCACACAGAGATCTGGAGGTCTGTACCCCAGGAGTTAAGATAATTGGGTGATTGATCAAGGGGAGAGGTGAGGAAAGAGCCCAAGATGTGACTGACCAGCACTGACTCTGAGGCACGGAAGTGAAGAGCATGTGGCTGAGGGAGAGTCTCCCCACGGGGGCACTTCCCTGCGAAACTTCCCTGTGGCGGGGTGCACCAGCCCTCTTTGAGCAGCAATACGGCCAGGCATAAAACTGAGTGAACCTGTAGCTTTCCCGTTTGAAGCGTTAAGCTCCCAGCACTCCCTCCCCACTCTCACTCAGGGGTCTGGGGGCCTGTCCCCCAGGAGTTCGGATTCTTGGGTGATTCCTCCAGGGGACCGGACAGTCACCAAGCTGCAACTGGACAGTGCTGGCACTGAGGCATGTGAGTGAGGAGAGGGCACCTGGCTGAGAGGGAGATACGTCTCGGAGGCACTTCCCTGCAGTGCAGTGCAGCAGCCCTCCTTGGGCAGCAATACCACCAGGCATAAAACTGAGTGAGCGTTTCCAGCACTGAGCTCCCAGCACTCCCTCCCACTCCCACTCGGGGATTTGGGGGCCTGCCCCCCAGAAGTCCGGATTGTTGGGTGACCTCTTGTGGGGTGCTCAGTGCCTGAACTACACTGTCTCTGGGGTGCAGAAGTGAAAAGACGACGGTCGGCTAGAAGGAAACCATTCCAGAGCAGCGGTTCCCAGAGACGCAGAGTGGCGTCTGTCTTCTGGCAGTGGTGCGGCCAGGCACAAAACTGTGTGAGCTGCAGCTCTGGGCTCAGAGCACTCTCCTTCGCACCCACTCTCAGATCTGGAGGCCTTTCCCCCAGGAGCGCGGATCTCTGGAGGGATGTGGACAGAGCATAAACTGCGGCTGGTCAGAGAAAGGTCGGCTAGGTGCCCACACCAGAGCAGCAGTTCCTGGAGGCGGATTGATAGACTTTTTTTTTAAACAGCAAAACAGCTCACTTCTAGATATTCTGAAGCCACACCCCCTGTCTCCCTGGGCAACCAGAGGAGGCCACCTGTGAGTAAAGGATTTGCCTGACACTGCTCACAAACCCAGAAAGCTTCCAGGTCAGGGACTACTCAGAGAGGTATTCGAATACACACCTCCAGCAGCAAAGACATTTGAACTCAGAATAGCCTGTCTTCTGCAGGCGATTTTAGCAGAAACAGAGACAGAACTCCACAAAGTTGTCCTGTCCTGTTCTGTTCTGTTCTGTTAGCAACATCAAACAGGGGCAAGGCTAAGTCTGAGTGAACACCCCCCCCCCCACCTTCATCAAGCACCCAGGGATGTCAGGCCTCAACTCCTCCTGCTAGATAGTGGCAGACTGTAGAGGCCTAGCAGATTTCCTTGCGATTCAGGCAGGTGCAAAACCCTGGAGTATCTGTTCACTAC
>CAUYPK010012885.1:0-33076 GCA_963574355.1 Loris lydekkerianus
CCACACCTACGGTGCATCTTAGAATGGGTACAGGCGAAACTTACTAAATGCAGAATACAAATGCCTACATACAGTAACTAAGAAAATGCCATGAAGGCTACGTTGAACAGTTTGATGAGAATACTTCAGATTGTATATGAATCCTGCACATTGTATCCCTTGATTGCACTAATGTACACAGCTATGATTTAACAATAAAAATAAATAAATTAAAAAAAAACAATCACAGAAACAAAAATGGATTATGCCCATAGGAAGTAAGGAGCTACAAAATGTGAGATAATAGTTTTGAATAATAACCAAACAGAACTTCTAGAAATGAAAAATAAAATAATTGAAATTAAAAACTCAATGAATTAAATAGAAGAAAATACACCATGATAAATGCAAAGACTTGGAAAATAAAGTGACAGTGTAATATTTATTTAATAATAGTTTCAAAAGTAGAGAAGAGAGAATGAATAAGATACAAGAAATATTTGAAGATATTACCTCAAAAATTTTCAGTTGGTGAAATATACTAAGTATAGATTCAAAAAGCCAAACAAACCCTAAGCAGGGTAGAGTATAAGAAATTCACATCAGATTCCATTGCAGTGAAACTGAAGAACACTAAAATCAAAGATAACTTAAGATAGAGAAAAAAGGCATATTACTTTCTTTTTTATTTTTATTCTTTTGGGATTCATTCAAGGTACAAAGAATTAGGTTACACTGATTGCATTTGCTAGGTAAATTCCCTCCTATAATTGCATCCCATCCCCAGGAGGTACCCCATACACCATAACCCCCCACCCTCTTCCCCCCTCATTCCCCGCTTCCTCATCCCCATAACCCCCATCATGTAGTGTATTACTTTAAAGAAGCAACAGACTACAACTGACTACTTAGCACCAGCAATGGAAGCCCCAAGGCGGTGGAATAATATCTTCAATGTGCTAAAGGCAGTAAACGCCAATGAAGAACTGTTACTTGGAGGCTGAGGCAAGAGGATCACTTGGACCCAGGAGTTTAAGCTTGCTGTGAGCTACGATGATGCCACAACACTCTACCCAGGGAGACAGAGACTTGGTCTCAAAAAACAAACAAGCAAAAAATAACAGCCTTTGAACAGCCAAAGTCTTGACCATCTTTCAAGAAAGTGCCTAGAAACAAAGACTGAGTTTTCCAAGACAACAAAAATAACACTAAAGTATATTCTTTAGGTAGAAGGAGAATGATGACAGATGGATTACTATGATAAAAGAAGAAATGGGGGGAAAGATCAAAATAAAATGAAATAGATGGATAAAACTAAACAAAGATTGTATAAAACAATTCTGTTGGTCTGGGCACCATGGTTCATGCCTGAAATCCCAGTACTTTGGGAGGCTGAAGGAAGAGTTTGAGATCAGCATGAGTAACATGATGAGACCCCATCTCTGCAAAAAAATTTAAAAGCTTATCCAGGGGTGGTGGTACATGCCTATAGTCCTGGCTACTCAGGAGGCTGAGGCAAGAGGATCACTTAAGCCCAGGAGTTTGAGGCTACAGTAAGCTGTGACTGCACATTGCACCCCAGCCTGGGCATTAGAGTCTCTAAAAAAAAATTGAAAATAAAACAATATTAATATTGAGGGTGACAGTAAAGAGACAGAATTAAAGTAAATGACAACATTTACATATAAGTAGGCAGAATGGTAAAAGGAGTTTGTAAATGTTTGTAAGGTTCTTCTGTTGTTTAGGAGTAGGCTAAATGCACCAAGATAGACTTCGAGAGATTAAAGACTTAGGTTTTAATTCCTAGAGCAGTTGTTAACAAAACAGAAACATACCATATTGCTTTCAAACTACTAGAGGACTTTAAAAGTAGAATGACAAACATATTAAATTAATTTAAAAAGAGACAAGTAATGAGAGAAAAAATGAGTAAATCAGAGGTGCTTTACAAATCATGGAACTGGTAATACAAATCTCACGGTCGAGGTCACTGTTTTACATAAAGTGAAAGCAGGCACTCCTACTCGGCAATTATCAGAGGAAGGTGCAGGATGAGAACAGAGGCAGACTGCTTCACCATCTGCACAGCCGCGCTACTCAATGGGCTCCCAGCTTCCTCCAAAACATTTGATAATTTCATGATGTGTTTTTAACGTGGATGTCATCCAAAGGTGTTGTCATTCATAGCTGTTGTCCCTCTTATACTCAAAACTAAATGGACCCACTCCCTGGTGAGACTCTGACAACCTCCCTTGAGGAGCCAATGGGTTCACAAAAAAACCACTTGACCACCCACCTGCATTGTGAATGTCCCTCTTGTAACTGGCACAGTTTCTCTCTCCAGGAAGAAGAGTCGCCTTTGTTGGATTTGAGGAACTCTCTTCCTCCTATAAGACAAATAGTTTTAGTAACTGTAAGAGCTGAGCTTGGGAGCCATTGTTTAAGCTTTCCTGTGCTGGGTTTTGTGATAAATTGAGACTTTTGTTTTGTTTTGTTTTTCTTCCTTGCAGAGGAAATCAAATGCAGCCAGCCTCTTAATGGTAGGCTGAATCCAATGTGGCAAAGGCAACAAAGTCAGGAAGTTCAAGTGATGGCTTTCAGGATGGGTCCAAACAAAAACACCACCCCCACCTCACCGAAAGCTTCGATGCTAAAGCAAAAGGTGCGAGAAATGATGCCTTTGAGAAATACAGAACTCAGGTCTCCATCATCTCTTCTTAGATGGCGTTTCTCTTTGTTTTAGTCATTCAATGAACATTTATTCAGCACCTACTGGCATCTGCCCAGCACGATGCCAGTCAGTTGAGGAGCCCACTGTGTAGTCCAAGCACACAGACTGTTGGAGGCAGCAGGAGCAATGCTAGGTCAGGGGTGAGCGTAGAGATGTGGGAGGGCACCGGGGAGGCCCCACTTCAACTGGCTGAGGAAGAGGAGTCTCTGGGATGACTTCAGGATAAAGGGAGATAAATCAAGTCAGCTGGGCAGCATTTAACAAGGAGCGGTCTAGACATTCCAGACAGAAGGGGCGGCTGGTGCCAAAGCTGAGGCACACGGACAAGCAGCACCTCAAGCCACTGCAAGTTCTGTGCTTCAGAGAGGCCAGAGGGGAGGGGAGTGGGTGAGGCTAGAGAAGTTGTTCAAACCTGAATAATTTCTTTATGAACATTTGAAATGGTAGGCCTACACCTGTGGAGAGGACTAGAATTTCTCAGGTGTGTGACCATGCCACTGCATTCATTTTTGGTAAACTGGGGATCCAAGATGTGATAGAAATCTGAGCAATAGTGAAAATTTAAGCAGGTCGCAATGAAATACTGCTAAAGGCCGGGCACATTGTCGGGGAGGCCGAGACAGGAGGATTCCTTGAGCTTAGGAGTTTGAGACTAGCCTCAGCAGGAGTGAGACCTCTGTCTCTTACTAAAAATAGAAAAATTATGTGGGTACTGTGGTAGGTACCAGTAGTCCCCACTATTTGGGAAGATGAGGCAGGAGGATGTCATGAGCTCAGGAGTTTGAGGTTGCTGTGAGCTAGGCTGACAGCATGGTACTCTAACTTGGGTGACAGAGCAAGACTATCTGAAAACAAAAACAAAAACAAATTGCAACTCTATGATCTTGGGCCAACTGCTCAACTTCTTGATGACTCCATTTTTTTAAATCTATAAAACAATTAAAATATCTACTCCAGAGGCTTATGCACATGAAGTGTTTTATTAATTTTAGGCGCAAATATGATATAATGGTAGTTAGTAACAACTGCATCAAGGAACACTGTATGTAGCATTAGCAATATTATCCTGCTAATCCGCATTATCATCTCAAGGTGAATAACTCTTTCCACCCCTGTGCATGATGAGAAACAGGAAGGAAAGAAGAATAGAGAAGCAGAGGGAATGGAAGGGGTGGGTGGAAGACTCCAGAACCCCAGAGCCCTGGGGACCACAGACAGAGGAAAGCCTGCCTCTGTCAGGAAGAATAAGGAAGAGCGGGTGGGAGCATTTGGCTGACCTGCAGAAGGGTCCGGAAAGGGATATGGCCAGTTATACAGTGGGCAGATAAATGAAAAAGTGAGTGTTTGTGAACCAACATTCTAGGACTCTTGGCATATTTCTTGAATGGTTATCATTGTACTCTCTTAATTCTTTAAAAATAAAACTTCTGGAGCAAGGAAATCCTAAATTGCTAAATGTATTCAGGTTTCACAGTGGTTTTCGGGGCACTAAAACATGAATGCAAGGCTAATGGAAGAAGCAGAGAAATATATTTGCATCCTATCAGAGTACTGGATGTATCAAACATGGCGAATATGTACATTTAGGACTTTATGTGTCTCCTTTTTAGATAGAGCCATACCTAATTTAGGAACACTTGACTTAAATCACACCTGACAATTATGGAGAGGAGAGGATGGAGCCCCAAAGGTCAGAAATGTGTCCACAGCTATAGCACATGACACTGTTCTCATGGGGCAGGTGAGTGAGGTATACATATGAGGCTGCTCTTTCCTCTTTTCAAGGTGTGTGGCAGGTAGGGGTGGGGGACAGACTGGGAAGGAGAGAAGAGAGAAGGAACATGGACAAAGGAAGCATGACACAAGGGCACATCCTAGTCCATTTGTGTTGCTATGACAAAATACCAAAGACAGGCTCATTTACAATAATAGAAATTTATTTCTCACGGTGTTAGTGGCTGTGAAGTCCAAGAATCATGTGCTGGCAGGTTCAGTTTCTGGTGAGGGCTCCAGTCTCAGCTTCCAAGATGGCACAGTGAATCCTGGGCCCCCTCATGGCAGAAGGGACAGAAGATGGAAGGGCAAAGGGGCCCTCCTACTTCCCTCCATTCCTTTTTTAAGGCACTAATCCATTCATGAGGAAAGACCGCCCCCATCCCCGCAGGACTTAATGTCTTCCCAAAGGTCTCACCTCTTAATACCATCACCTTGGGGATTAAGTTTCAACATGAATGTTGGAGTGAACACTTTCAAACCATAGCAGGCGCTAAGTTTCCTTTTTGTCAAACCTCTAAAAAGTCTTGTTCAACAAAGCCCAAGCTCCCAGGACAAAGTCTGATTTACTCTGTGAGGTAGCTCATACCAATGTTCCCCAAACTGTGAAATCCTAGTATCCTTCAACACGTTTATGAGCAATAGTCAGTGTTATTTAATGACTAGGGAGGGGGTGGGATTCTGTAGACAAACTTTGACACACTAAGTTAAATAGAGTTAAATGGTTCTCCCAGGTACAGCTTCAAAGCTACGTGTATTACAACTTTTTGTCATAGACAATTTCAAACACATACAAAAGTGGAGAGCAGCGTCAGCCATCACTAGGACCTGCCTGTGCCCCAGCCTCTCTCCCCACTCCTGCCAGCTGGAGTATTTTCAAGCAAACCTCAGACATTGTTTTATTTCACCTGTAGATATTTGAGGGTGTAGCTCCAACAGGGATAAGACATAACCCTAATACTATCACACCCACAATTTTGAAATAACTGACATCATCTTAAGTATTTCTTCAAGGAAAACTGTAAAATAGGCAATGGTTCAAAGTTTACTGAGCATTTACTATATGCCAAGTTAAAAGCTTCATCAATTTCCTCTCTTTCAGCTCTCACAGTCATACTCACAATCAGAGAAATTGGCCCTCAGACTTGCTGAAAAGGGTTTCAACCTGTGGCCTTACATGCCCAGTCACTTCCTGGCAACATGACTTTATGCAAACTCACTTCTAGTCTCTTCAGGTATTTTCAAGTCTCCTCCTCCTCCCTCTAAAGTGAGTCCATGGTAGTGGATTCACGAATTCCCGTATACAACCCTCAGGAAGTACTCGCATGTTCTTTCACTCTTACCGGGTTACTGGGGGACGTGGGGTGTAAATGTGTGTCTGATCTACTAGAGTCAGCTCCGTGTCCTGACTCAGGCCTCTGAGATCATGCCCCATCTCCTTTGGTAAACATGACTTACCTCTCATTCATCTTTCTCTAAGACGGCCCCAAAGCATGTGGGGAAAGGGAGTGACCTACCATATGGGAGTCCTATATAATTTGTGGGTCAAGCCAGGGTACTCTTCCCAGAGGAAAAGCGACCAAGCGGCAGCTGCCAAAGGGCAACAGGCAATCTCTACCCATGAGGGTCCCTACTTGGGTCCTGCCCTCATCCCTGGCCCCCTAGACTTGGAAGCAATGCCCTGGTCCTCCTGGGTGTTGGTCACTGTAGTGGCAGACATAGCCATATGTGTGACAGGTCATGGTGTGGCCTGAGTCACTTTCCCTGGAGGACTTGTTCACTCTACTTCATTTGGGCTCTGTGGACCCTGAGGTCTGACTGTGACTTGCCTGTGATCCCTGACAACAGGGATGCTGTGGTCCTCAGCTACAAAATCATCCTGACAATCTTCCCAGCCAGATCCCTCAACCAGCGTCTAATGTGTTCTAGTTTACAGAAGTTTCAGGATAGCCCTGTTTCATGCTGTGGCTACCATGAGGGCAGGGACCATGGCAACTTGTCCTTCCTCAGGTCTCCCCATCCCCTAGGCACAGATGTAGTTCACACAGATGCTACCTAACTATTTGTTGAGTGAATGGCCCAGCTCTGAGTGAATGTGCCTTCTGTGCCATAACACACCAAATATCTTTCGAGATGGTCACTTCCAGAGGATCACTCAAACCCAGGAGTCTGAGGCTGCTGTGAGCTGTGATGCCATGGCCCTCTCCCCAGGGTGACAGTGTGAGACTCTGTCTCAAAAACATAATTAATTAAAAAATAAAATAATTTTTAAAAACATTCAGAAAAAAAAAAAAAAAAAGGGAAACCTGCTGAAAACAACTCAGGTGAAAAGGTGGTTTGTCAAAGGGTAGGGCACAGAGGAGTCTTGCAAAACTCCACTTAAGGAGGGACAGCTGCACTACTGGGAGCCAGGCAGGGCTCAGGCATCTTCACCCTCCAGCTCTCCCCACTTGACTTCTCCCCACTCGGCTTCTCATCTCAGCTTCTCTTGGCTCATCTATTTCCTGAGCCGGGTTCTAAGAAGTGTTGTCAAATTGAGTGGTGTGGCCGAGGAACCATCAGAGGTAGGCCGGCAGGCAGAAGTGGCTGACAGGAGCTGGGTAGGTATTTAGGATTCCAGCCTGGTGGCAACATACGAAAATTGTTTTTGTAAAAGACAATATTGACAACTATTGGCATCTTAGATCGGCTTTGTAGGGTCATAGAGGTTTTTAACCCAGGTGAGGACGTGCTTCTTCTCATATAGTGAGATTTCATTTAACAATTTTTTTTTTTTTTAATGCCCAATGTACTTCAGCACTCTTTAGACAACGCTTGGGATGTGTTTTTTTTTTGTTCTCCAGCCAAGCTCTCCGGCAGGTGCTCTTCATAAAGCATCCTCTTTGCTCCTCTCTGTAGGGGAATTCCATTGGTAAATTAGCAGAGGGAGGGGCACGTGACCAATTGAAAGGTCAGCTGCTTGTCTTTAAGATGTATCAAGTGTGTACTTTGGGGGATGCTGTAGTGAAATTCATTTCATAATGGGACTAGTATCAGCAAATAACTCCATGCAGAATGGCTGGCAGCAAGCAGCTGTTCCAGAATGTTTTTTACTAAATAATTATACATGTATGAACTCCGAGGAAAGATGAAGGTTTGTCACAGTAGAAAGTCAGCTAAAGCTATCATGTTAAAACTGCTTTTAAAAAATAATTCCTCCATGCTGGTAAAAATCTTTTACACAAATCCAAAGTAATTGCTTTAGTGTGCCTCTTCCCATTTTTTTTTTTTGGAAAATTACATAGTAAATTAGGGTAAGAGTCACGCTTTTGTACACAATTGTGATTTGGAAAAGTGCCCCTCTAACGCCCCATTTTGCTTACATGAAAGCTTTAATAAGACGGCTAACTAAATTTCTACTAATCCTCTGCAGAAAAGGAAACCACTTTTCATTTTGTTTTTGCTTGGTTTTCTATCAGACTTCCAAAAAAACCCCACTTTTAATGTAACAAAGGAGTCTGCACTGCTCTACAAAAGACAGCTTAACGAGTGCGCTATGACAAATGAAGTCTGTTCCTTTTCATTCCTCACATTCTCAGAGTTCCTCTGCAGATAACGCTCCTGCACATGTGGCCAGCCTTCTCTGTGACCTCCTCCAAAAGGAGAAAACATTCTCTGTAGCACTGAGATATCTTCACATCATGAATTTTAGATCAAGAAATGGCAGAGAAGACCTTCATGTAGCGTTAGGTGCTCCCATTCCTTGCATTCTGATGAATGTGATGTTCCCAGTAATTTCAAATGAACTAAGAGCCAGATACTCAAAAGGTGAGTGTGGACCAAAGAAAACTGTCACATAGGACAGCAATTTGGAATCTCTCCAAGGAGACGGTATTGCTCCAACGTGGTTTGAAACTCTCCACAGCTTACTGGTTTAGAGCCCACCGATCTTAGGAAGTATCTTGCAGGTTAAAATGGCACACACAACCGTCTATTCTGTTGTGCTCTGTGCAGATGCTGGGTACATTGTGCTTTCTGGACCCCATGCATTATGCTCATTAGCTTTATTTAAAAAATACATCTATTGCCTGGAGATACCTGGGTACATCCACGGAAAGTGAATAATTGCAAGAATTGGATGAAATTAAGCACCCTGTTCAGAGATGGTTTTGTGCAAGGATAAGGCGCAGCTGGTGTCCTTTTTCAAGGTGAAATGAGACTAATTTGGTAAGCATGAAACCAATCAGACAGAAGTAGGCAAAAGAAGTCACTGTGCAGTTAAAAGAGATATATTCTCGGTCAGGGGGAGAAAAAGCTTGGTGTGCATAAAATGTGACATAAAGAATTGGAATTTTATTTAATATGAACCTTAAGATTTATTTTCCTTGAAACAACATTAGATATTAAAGATGCTGAAACTGGAGGTAGAGAGAGGCTGGACTTTCCAGGTCACATGCACAGGTCTGGTTGTCTCATCAGTGAATGCTTCAGAACAAAGTTTTGTGTTACGTCAATTAAATGTTCTTTGAAAAGGCAATGGATTTTATACCTAATTCCACTGAAGGAATGTGGCTATATGTTCAACTCAAATGAAAGCTTTAATTACACTGCTAGTAAGAGAGTCGGGTACAGAGGTAAATGTCCTTTGCACATTTAGCACACTGGGAAGGCAGAAGCTGGGAATAAATCTTCTAATAGCATCATTATATTAGCATGTAACTACTTGAAGTCTGAGCTACAATATGGCTTGTCAAACTAAGGACACCAGCTGTTACCTGTAGTAGATGAAATTAACAGGCCCTTTGGGTGGAGAGTGTGAAATTGACCTCATGGCCTCATTTGTAGAATCCTTCCACCAATAGTTCTCAATAGCTCTTGGCCAAGACAAGGTGGTGTTTGCACTTCATAGCATCTAACAGTCCATGCACTAACTAGCAAAGAGACCACTGGTCAACCAGAGGGTTATGGCGTCCCTGTTATACTCCCAAGTTCTGTTTCAGTGCCTGCTTAGTGCTTAGTAAATACGCAAATATCTTGTAACCAGTGACTTAATACAACCTCAAGTGACATAATGAGGTATTAAATAATAGCAGGCTCTTCTTCTCGTGGTCACTTGTAGTTTCTATAGACAGAATGAGTGTCTTGGGAAGTTTCTCAGGTGGAAGGGAATAGCTGCAGTCTGAGGAAGGGAGAGGAGGCACATCCCCAGCTTCCTTGGGCCACTGCTGCAGGAGGCCCAGGACTTGAGCACTCAGGTCAAAACAAGGGAGAGGAAGAAGCCCCACAGGGTTCTAGACAGAGCGGCTGTGGAGCGTCCTTCCACATGGCTCCATTCCACTATCCCTTCCTTCTTCTTGCTATCTCTCCATTGCAGTGGCCATTCTGCTGTCCCTTAATAGCAGAGTCTCTTGCCTCTGCTTGAAACCAGTTACTGCCAATTTACTCCTTACCCACACAGTTGGTCTTACAATCTGACCAACGGGCTCCGGGCAAGAGGTGAGGTTTTCATCGACTCCTGGCCCGTGAAAGGATGATGTGGGGTCAATGGTCCCCTACTGGATGGCTTTTTAAAGCAGCCAGCCCTGAACAAGGAAATTCGTCTAAGAAAACAAAATAGGGCAAATAGCGACCTCCATAACTTGTTGACTCGGAGTCATTCTCACTCACCTGCCCTCCCCATCCCTACACCCCAAACTAAAGAACTAGGCCCAGGATGACCCCTGGTATAGCTCCCCAAAGGAGAGCCAAATGTCATCTGAGTAAGCTCCAATGACATCTGCAAACTTCAGGGCTCAGTTTCCTGGTTGAATGTCCTGTGATCTCTCCCATGGAACTGCCCCAGAGCCTCAGCCCCAAGGATGGCATCCCTGTGAAGGGAGGGTGCTGGCCCTGGGGACCTTTGCTGTGCCTCAGCTTCTACCTCCTGGTGCGGCACCTGGGAGGCAGTTGGCACTTTTTGCCTTTGTTCAATAGTTCCCTGCCCTACTGCCGGAAGTAGTTCTCACATCTGTGTGTATATGTTTTAGGGGTAGACTTTAATAAAAAAACCAAAAAACTGTGGTAAAATAAACATAACATAAAATTTACAATTTTAACCATTTTTAAGTGGCATTAAGTACACTCACATTGCACATTATCACCATCCATCTCCAGAACTCTTCATCTTCCCAAACTGACACCATGTCCGTTATACACTGAATCCCCATCCTCACTCATGCCCACCTACCCCGCCCCAGCCTCTGATAACCACCAGCTCCCTTCTGATCATCCTAAATACCTGTGGAGTCACTGTGAGTGGGGTCACTCTTTTATGTCAGTCAGCATAATGTTCTCAAAGTTTACCCACATTGGGGCATGTATTAGAATTCCATTCCTTTTTAAGGCTGAATCACATTCTATTTTATGTCTAACTCACACCTTGTTTGTCCCTTCATCTCTCCCTGGACACTTAGGTTGCTTCCACCTCTTGGCTATTGTGAATTATGCTGCTGTGCACATTGTTGTATATATTTGTTTCAATTCCTGCTTTCATTTCTTTTGGATATATACCCAGAAGTGGAATTTCTGGATCATAAGGTAATTCTGTGTTTCATTTTTGAGGGACCACCATACTGTTTCCAGAGCAGCTGCATCGTTTTACATTCCCACATGCAATGAACAAGGATTCCAATTTCTCTGCACCCTCACCAACACTTGTTATTTTCTATTTTCTTAAAAAAAGAACTGCCATCTCAATGTATAGTTTTAATTTACATTTCCCTAATGATTAATGCTATTGAGCATCTTTTCATATGCTCAGGAGTCAATGATGTATCTTCTTTGGAGAAATGTGTATTAAGGTCCTTGGATCATTTTTAAATTGAGCTGTTTGGGAGTCTTGTTATTGTTAAGTTGTCAAATCTGTTTTTAATCTAGATTGAGAAATCCTTAGGAGGAGACGTTTAAGCAGTCAGCAACCACAGAAAGGCTACATGTCTGAGGTCTTACTGTGCAGGATGCCTTACAACTTAATACTCACAGCAAGCACGCAATTCCCCGTAAATTAAGCGAGGTCTGGAGAGAGTAAGCAGCTCAGTGTCACACAGCAACTGACCTTAACATTAATGGCTCTTGATGTAAAGACTGCCAGGGCCTGGCTGCAGACTTGGGGGATCACTCTGGGAAGCATTGCTCAGGACTCGGAGCCACCTGGAGCTAGCCATCTGAGGTGCACCTTCTTCCAAAGTTTCTGAGCTCTGAGATTTGTCAAAACTCACTTGTCTAGTGGCTCTCAGCAATTGGGGGCACATCCCACCATCATCTCGGGATCTCGGAAAAGCCAGTTTGTCCAGGCATAGGCCGCTGTCCCCAACCAAGACAAATTATATCAGAACCTCTTGTGGGGTACGGGGGTGGCACTTAGGCAGTAATATTTCTGAAAACTACTCAAATAATTCCAATGTGCAGCCAGGATCGGGGACCCCTGCTAATCAAACACTGTGACCCAATTTGAAAATACATCGGCTTTATTTGTGGCTTGTTTGACTGTTTGGTACAAACATGGGAACGGTGCTGTATTTGTTTTTCAGTTTTTTAATCCAAGGGCAGGCGATTCCAACACGCGCTGCAGAGCGCAGGGAGCGGTCTGAGCGTCCTGCGCAGGGCACTGGAGGGAGGTTGCGGGTCTCGGGCCTGGTCGGCTGCGCTCCAGTCCCCGCGTCCCGCGCGCCGCCGCGCGCCCTGGTGCCCCGCTCTAAAGTAAACACCCAGGAGCGGCGCGGCGGGACCGGTGCAGGCCAGCGCCCGTGGACGCGCCGCCGCCCGCTCCCGGCCTCCTCAGTGCTGCGGGCCGGGGTCCGAGCCATGGCCGAGGGTGTGCCGGCCTCCCTGTCGGGCGGCGGGGGCAGCCGGGGACTGCACAGCGGCATCATCCAGTGGTGAGCCGCCAGGCGCCTTCCCACAGGGACGGGGGCGCCCGGGGACGATCGGATGGAAGAGGTGGGGCAGGGGAGGAGGAAGCGTCGCTCCCGCCGCTGCTGCCTCCAGCGTGTCCAGCCAAGGCCAAGCGTGAGGTCTAAAGGAGGGCAGTTCACCCCCAGACTGGGCGCCTTTTAATGCTGACCCGCCTGAGCGTGGTACGCGCGCGCACGCGAACACACACACACACACACACACACACACACACACACTCCTGCAAAGGCCTCCCTGTCGGGAGTCAGCACTGGGACTGGGATTTCCACCTGTGGGCCTCGCTGTTGCTCACACTTCCCACGGGAAGCAATCCAGACCGGCCCCCCTCCCCGGGGGGTTTGTTGTTTGGACTTTGCCTACATACACATCTGAGAGCACCTGGGCGTTGGCCAGGGGAGGAAATGTTTTCTCTTAGTGTAAGCTCCAGAATGAGATGTTTCCTAACTTAAAGCAATGGTTAGCTGTCACAATGCATTCCACCTTGTTTGTGAAATTCACTTCTAGCTATTTAAATAGCAGAAGAAAAAAAAGAGAGAAATACACTTAGTTCTTCGGGCTGACGAATTCATGTGTTTGTAGCTTTTCATAAATAGGAAAATAATTGAAACCAGTCCTAGGACCTTAGTTTTATAAGGTGAATAACTATTACATAATATGCAACATTTTTCTTTTTATATGTTTCAAGAACTATTTCTAAGGGAAGACTTTCTGGAAAAGTCATGTGAGTGAAATAGAAAAATGAAGGGTGTGTTTGTAATTCTAACCCCAACAGGCCTAAACAGTTATCACTTTTCCTCCCAAAGAAATTTTTTGATATGTCTTATCTTGCACGAGGGGGGAAAAAAAAAAAAAAAGAAAAAATACTGAAGCACACACGTTTTCAGGAAGCCTTTGTCAACTATTTTGGGTTGCCATTTAGTTAGTATATTAGTGTTTTCAGAGACTGAATTATTCTTCAGACTGGAAAGAATGGTTAGAGATGGGTTAAAAAATATCTGAACACCCTCCTAAGGTCATTGGTGAACTTGATTGGAGCAAAGGACCTAAATTGTTTCAAATGGTAACAAAGGCCCTTAGGATGATGAGCAGTGAGTAGACTAATTCAAATCCCATGCTGTGACTCCTATAGGCCTCTGACCCACAAGGCCACACTCTCCAAGTTTGGGGGATGGCAGTGGAAGTAGGGAGGGGCCCTCTCCTTGTTGGGGAGGGCTGCTCTTAGGCATCCAGTCACTGAGGTGGGATATTAACAGATCGTGACTCTGGTGGTTTTAATGTCAGCATTAAAGACAGCCTCTCTGCTTGTAGTTTAGAACCTGACATCCTGGGAGATGTCACAAGATGCCCCAAGGAGCCACAGTGGCAAGAGTGGGCAAGTGGTCAGTAGCCAGCTTCCGAGTGAAAGGCCAGGGATGGGCCCCACTTCTGTCTTGTGGAAGAAACGTTCCATTTTCCACATTACTTCATTGTTTCATCTTCTGATGTGTCACTTGTTAGGACCCCCACATGTCTTAGAGACATCAGGGTCATTGTCATCTGCACAGAATAAATTCTCCCAGGAGAAAGGTCTTGGGAGACCTGGCTAGTCTCAGGGAATAGAAGTAAGAGAATGTTTTTTTTTCACAGACAGGAACAGAGAGAGAAGTGGTTGAGCATCTGGGGAGCATAAGAAATAAAGACCCTGACTTCCCTTGCTGGAGTGCAGACCCAGCAGGTCTGGCTGTGTGGGACCCCTGACTTCAGACCTCGTGTGAAAACCTAGGTGTCATCTAGTCCCTATCCATCTTGATCCCTGGTGTAGATTAAATAAGTGTCTCCGGTGTATATATAAGACTTTTAAATTTTTCTGCGGACTGTTGAAATTAATAAAATACAAAATTTATTTGGAAAGGTAAAGAACTCATAGTAGCTTTTGATCAGGCCGAACCAAAGGTACTGTAATTCCTACTATGGGGACTGGAGACAGCTTTCTTTGTGATATAAAGGAGTACTCAGAAAACGTGAAAACCACTGGCTGACTGGATATGTGTGCTCTGAAGTTAGCAATTATCAGATTGTCCTTCACTCAAAATGAAAACATCATGAATGTTATTGTTTTGAATCTGCTATATGTGACGGCAACCCTGGAAAATATTTTCTCTTATGCAGCAAAGACAGGCCTGATAATCACATATCATCAGAGGGCATTTTGGTGGCACAGTGTAAAACCCTGAACCAATGTCACCTGCCAGTAGTTGTGCTCCCACATTTCCCATTCTGCTTCTTCTTAGGGCCCCAGGTGGCTGGAAGCCAAGCTCACCTACAGCAAGTGCTCCGGTCTGCCAACACCAATGTCCTTCTTGCTTCCTTTCTGGACTTTAGTGGTAAACATAAAAAAGATAATAGTAAGAATTTCTTCGTGTAAGCCAGTGCACTTGTTTTCTAATTGCAGAAACTCTCAGGTATCTTAGAGTTGGAATTTAAACCTGGGTCTAGGAGGCACTAAGCCATGATAATTGTGATTGTGGTAATCATAATTTCCCATTTTTATTGAGACTAAAGGCTGAGGCAACTGCTGTTACAAAGCCCTCATTTATACCCTCCGTTTGTCCACTTAATGTATTCTGACTGCCACCGGTCAGTCTCTGAGATTTGGCTGAGAACTTTGGGGAAATAACCAAAGGCCCATGGTCAGTAATGAGATAAATCTGTTGGAGCAACCAGGCTAAGAGCAAATCTTTGGGCTCAAATCCAGAAGGCAGCCCTTTCTTTATGTGTGTGGCATACAAAGAACATTGGTCACACACCTTTATTATTATCCTTACTAATAGTGTTATTTGGCCGGGCATGGTAGCTCACACCTGTAATCCCAGCACTCTGGGAGGCCGAGGCGGGTGGATTGCCTGAGCTCACAGGTTCAAGACCAGCCTAAGCCAGAGCAAAACCTCTTGTCTAAAAATAACCAGGGATTGTGGCAGGTGCCCGTAGTCTCAGCTACTCAAAAGGCTGAAGCAAGAGGATTGCTTGAACCCAAGAGTATGATGACACAGCACTCTACAGAGGGCAACGAAGGAAGATTCTGTCTCAAAACAACAACAACAACAACAAAATAGCGTTATTTGGTCTTACTGGTCCACTCAGACAACAATCAGACTCCATAATGTCATTTTGAAATTGGAGGACAATGATTCACAGATGCTCAGAGCAAATGAATATCTGTGACAGGAAAGAATAATCCGCAAAAATTGAAACTAGAGCTCATCTTAAGAAGTTGTATTTTGTACATTTCTTTTTTAGGAGATAGTTCCCTGACTAAATCTGTAGTAGAGCTATGAATAAATAGAAGTGAGTTCGAATTTGACACATATCCTAGTTTGCCATAGCTCTCCAAACTTAGCCCACTGTTTTCGGTGGTACTTCAGAGATAGTGTTTTTCATATATTAGTGTCTTAACAAAAGAAATGTAAATGTAACCTAGATGTATGAATTTGGCCCTTCCCACTTCACCAACAGAGAGCACCAGATAGCCAACTTTGAGCTGGATGATTGAGGCAGAGGCAGCAGTCTGTAACCATCGTGAAGCACCTGATACGGCAGGTTCCCAGGCTGAGTTACTGGAGCCTCCCAGAAAAATCTACCTCATGGGGACCGGCACTGGGTTGAATAGTATCCCCTCAAAATTCATGTCCTCTCAGAACCTCAGAATGGAACCTTACTTGGAAATAGGATCTTTGCAGGTGTAGTTAGTTAAATTGAGGTCATACTGGATTAGGGTGGGCCCTAAATCCAATTGTTGGTGTCCTTATGAGAAAATGCAGAGATACCGACACCTAGGGACAAGAGCCTGTGAAGACACAGAGATTGGACTGATGCATCTACAAGTCCAGGAGAAGCAGGGATTTTCAGTCATCGCTGGCCTGGTCTATGAACTTCAGGCAGAGCCATGGGAATGTACCTTGCCCCAGGGCTGGGAGCATCTGGGTGGTTGAAGGATGCCCCTTGAGCAGAGGCCGCTGGCACTGCAGGTGATGCCTAAATGCTGCTTCAGCTCTGTACCCACCAGGACATAAAGGAGAACAAAAGTGTGCAGCCTCCCTGTCTCCTGATGTCTTTACATTTTACATCTCATTGCAATTCGAAGACTCAAAACATAGTGGCCTGCCCTAAATGCAAGCAACTGCTTCAGAGTAGAAAGTAGGGAGGAAAAGACATGAACACGTGGACTGGGAAGCCACGTAAAGCATTATTCACTTTATGGTGTTGTAGATACTGGCTGCAGCCTTTACATTGGTGTAAGAAACAGTGTCTGTTGAACCCGATTATTTGGACTTCCTTGTAGCATGCCAACCTGCCCCCAAACAAACAAAACTGAAAACCCACTATGCTGATAATCTAAAAACTCATAATAAATATACTTAACCCTGACCTAAAGACTAAAGGAGACATTGATACCAGTTATGAGACTTTGCAGGGTTCCACTCAATAAATTAGACATATTTCATTTATTTGGGGATTCCACACACATCTGACCTCTAGTTTTGTTGAAATATCTTGTTCTAGAAAAACATACCAATTTTTTCTTCCTTATCCTTCTCTGCCCCCAGGTTGGTTGATAATTTCTGCATTTGTGAAGGGTACAGCGTGCCTCGCTGTCTTATGTATGAGATTTATGTGGAGACCTGTGGGCAGAATGCTCAGAACCAAGTCAACCCAGCAACGTTTGGGAAGGTAGGCTGTGAAGATTTAGAATATTGTATTCACTAAGTAATGAAGGCGGGGAGAGGAAGCAGGTTCATTGAGGACATTTTGAAATGTATTTGGGTCTGTTGAGTTCTCCGTGGGTATAATTGGCTTTGTCTTGGAAATCTGATCAGATGGTCAACATGCTTCACCTTCATGGAAAATTCATTCTGCTAGCTGCCTTCCTTTGTCCACACTGCATAGTGAGGACCCAGGAAAGATGACCCATGGGTGGCAGCAAAGGCTGCTCCAAACATACCTTGGGAGCCAGATTTGCTGGGCCATTATGCCCTGCATAGAGATGTGAAGGCTCAGCACCACACAAGCCCTGAGAGCCACTCTGTGGTCTCAGACAGCTGATGCTTCCCACAATTTGGTAGTACTTAGAGAATTCATTGACTCTTAAAGATTTCCTCTGGAGGTTAAGACCTAAATCCAGGAACTTGTTTAAGACTATATGTTACACAGCAAACATTAGCACATGGATAATCTAAGACCCTCTGCATGCCTGAAATGTTTAATGAGCATCTGCTATATGCCAAGCACTGTTTCAGAGGCTGGGGATGCAATAATGAACAAAATAGATGAAAATCTCTGCCTCTATTGAACATATACTCTGATTGTCACAGCCACCTGGTTCAGGCAGGTAGCATTAGTGTTTCATGTTCAAGAAAACCAACCAGATAAAGCTGTTGCCAGGCTTGAGTGGCAAGTTCAGCCTCTTGAATTTCAGTTCAAGGCTCTTTCCACTTGCTGTTCCCCCTCACATGTTCTTTAGTTCAAAGAGATATTGGAGATCACCTGGTCCAAGTGCATACCCAACACAAGATCTCTTGGAAAGCACCTCTGGTTTGGAGTCTTTTATGAAAACAGTATACCCATTTGTGGGAGAGACTGCCACAAGGGTGAGGGGACAGCACATTTATGCAAAGAGGAAGGCAGTTCTTTCTCTGGACACACAGCCCCACACCAGGATTTGTGGCTTGGCAAGCAGAACATAGGCTGATACAAAACTTCATCGGAGTTGTGGTACAGTTCACAACCTGCACCACCATGCCACTTTGGTGGCCTGGCTCGGGCTTCAGTGATCTAGGTGATAAGAAGCTTGCTCACGGGGCCACAAAGCTGCAAGTTCAGTTTCCTCCCTCTTCTCTTCTTTCCTTCCTTCCTTCTTTCTCTGTTTTTAGTGATCCCCAGGTGGACAGAATTGGATTGGTTCATGACACCCTCTCGCCCTGGATGCATGCAGAGCTTGATAAGCATCTTGCCTTTTTAAGAGTTTTAGTTCATGTACATGTATTGTTCAAAAGCCTATGTTTAATTTTTGTCTAACCTTTTTTTAGAAGAGATATTGTATTGTTTGCAGTTTGGGGTGAGCTTTTTCATCTAATATTAAGATTCATTTAAATTCAATTGACTGTAGTATAATGCTTGACAGTTTATGCACCCCCTCTTACATTGATGAGCATTTGGGTTGTTTGCAAATGTTGTCATTGTGATCATCTGTGTACATGTGTCCTGGTGGGCATGTGAAGATCTTCTCTTGGACCTGTATGTCCAGGGGTAAACTTGCAGAGTCAGAGGGTGCATGCCTGAATGACATCAAGGGATGGGGCTGCACTGCTTCCCAAGGTGGTTGCTCCATGTCACTGTCCCATCAGTGAGCCTGTGAATTCCAATTTTATTTTCAAAATATCTAGATCCATTCTTCCAATCAAAATCTTCATCCCTGAAACTTCTGGTCATTGGTGGAAGTTCTGCCCTTTTGATAATTATAGAATCTTCTAATATGGCAGCTACCCAAATATTTAAAACAACTGTTCACATCTCCCCATCTTGTTGTCACCACCCTCAGTAGTGTTAGCTTCTAGAACTTCACCTCCCTGCCCATCTATCTCCTTATGACTTCAACTACTGATTGGTGGCCGCAAAGGTGTGACCCAGTGCCTCAGGCATGCTCAGAGAACAGGAACACTTACTTTTTATTTTTGGTATTATTGGCTTCTATTTTCTTTATATCACTCTCTTGGTTTCACTTTAAGCTGGTGGTCAACAAAAACAACCCTTAAGTAATTTTTCAAATGAGGTAAAATTAAGCTAGTGCTCCTAAAATGATTTTGTAAACCACGAAATACTCTACCTACATACAAAATGCTGTAGTTGTTTTTATCAGCTTAGTATCATCCTGCATTTAACTGTTTGGACCCAAGAGTAGCTATCCCCTTGTTCCTATTGTATTTCCCTTCTTCAGTTCTCTTTATCACCATGTCTTAGAATCAATCATCAGTAGGTCATCCAGCCTCCCCAACCTGGCAAAGCCGCCATGTTTGAAAAGCATACATACGTGTATCTTTCTCTCTCTTTTTTGAGACAGAGTCTCATTTTGTTACCCTGGGTAAAATGCCATGGCACCATAGCTCACAGCAACCTCAAACTCTTGGGCTCAAGTGATTCTCTTGCCTCAGCCTCCCAAGTAGCTGGGACTACAGGTGACCACTACAATGCCTGGCTATTTTTAGAGACAGGGCCTTGCTCTGGTTCAGGCTGGTCTCAAACTCCTGAACTCAGGTGACCCACTTGCCTCAGCGTCCCAGAGCTATATCATTCCATCACTTCCAGCTATGTGGGCACTCAGCCTACACTGCCATTTCATGACTCAGAATACTGGGAAACTTCATCCACAGCTTTGCTGAGCCCTGGTGTCCTGGTACTGCAGCCTTATCAGAGGGAAGTGGTGGACTTTGGCTGGACAAGCATTGGCCACATTGAATCCCTACTTCCCTTTTCAGAATCTTTTAAAGATCTTATTAATTGGTTGTTTCACCTTCACAGAAGTTCCACTATGGAGTATGCCAATAAAAAAACTAAAAAGACACTCCTGTGTGTGACAACATACATTTATGTAGCATTTTTCATCTTAATACTCCCCTCAAAACACCTTCTCCAAGATGCCAAGGTATTAACTTTAAGCTGTCTTTGGAAATTTGCCTGAAGAATGGTCCTCTTCAGTAGAGCTGGGAAAGGGGGCTCTGTGCTGCTCTGGGACGAACTGGAAGAGGGAGGGGAAGGGGAAGCGGATATGACCCCAAAGCATGTTTACAAGAGAAACAACAAAATACCCAATTCTCGCTTCCTCCCTCCTCCCTGGGGAATGGAGTTGATTTCACACGGAGTTCCTGTGCAGATGTTGGGTTGTTTCTCGCTCTTTTTGGCAGTCCTGGGCATATGACTGGGAATGCTCAGCGCTGGTACAAGTGATATTTTACATGGATTAGGGAATTTCCAGACTTCCTCTTTTGAAATAACATTTACTGATGTCTTTCTGATTATAAAAAGAATATATCTCCCTTGTAGGAAATGTGAAAATTAGAGGAAAGTATATAAGAAGAAGACAATGAATACCAGCTGTAGGCTCCCTGTCCAGAGCTACAGCCATATGTGTGTAGTTCACCTGCATGTGTGACATGTCGCCAGCTGAGTGGGGTGAGCAACCACACAGCGACTTTGTTTTCCCTTTCCCACGTCCCTGTGGACCTGCCTATAGGGTAGTTCTTCCCCCAGCCACTCAGTGAACATTCAAGCAAGCAACATGGCCCTGCCAGAAATCCTTGCATGCTACGGTCTTGTTGTCACTCTAGTTTACCCATCGGTATTGGTCTCGTGATGCTTAATGTTCAGTCCCAGATGATAAGAACAAGCCCTTTCCCCACTTGCTGCAGCTCGGCATCTTGCCACAGAGAACTAGGCGCTGGTTTATTCCTGCCCTCTTCCTCCTCCCCTGGCTGGGTGTGGTTTGACCTCCCTGGGATGGAGGGAAGGAGATAAGAGTAGCGGGAAAGATCTGACTTCATGGCTGCGTGCTCTGGGTGCAGTGGACTCCTTATGCCCTGGACCCTCTGATGAGCTCTTCAGAGTCCTCCTTGACAATGTCCCAGTACACGTCCCAGGGCTTGGTGAAGGACTCTTTTTTGGTGGTCACTTGCTGCCTGCCCAGAAGTCCACCTCCAAAGGCTGCCAAGGGAAGACTGCCTACCAAGGCCTTGCTGGGCAGTATCTGGGCTCTCCCATATGCCAGCTCGGTCTCATGTATGGCCAACTTCAGGCCACAGAAAGGACTCAGCAGTTCCTGGTGTGCCAGCAGAACCCAGAACAGCAACCATTCACTTCTGTTCATTTACCATAGGTGCTGGCCAGGCCTGCCCTCACTGCCCACCGGGAATCCTAGGCCATTGCCAGACACTAGCTGCAGGGACCTCACCATAAGCTCTGCCAGTGACTTATAAATCCCCTTCTATATTGCCTGAGGTGACTGTCCTTGTCCCTCTTGCATACTGTCACAGGGAAGGGGGGGAGCTCTTATGTCAAGAATGCCCCTTTGTCTTCCTCCTCTACCCCTCCTGTGGGTGATTACAGATGAGGGCTTTAGGAGAGTTTTATGACCAAATTTTAGTTAGCTGCCTGGAGATACAAGTCCCCCAGGGTGTGTGTTTCACAATTCACTTCGCTGCCTGTCATCTGTTGTCTTCATGCCTCACTCTTTTGCATGGACACTATGTAAATAGAGGGATTGGAAGTCCTGTGAATGGGTGGAGGTTGGATGGACAGACAATTAATAGATAGATAGAAGGACCCCTCTGAAGACTTTCTCCTTCCCAGTTTCATTTTTGTCTCCTCTGGGCCTTGGGTACTATTAATGCATGAGCTCTCCTTGCTTCCCTGTCTCCCGGTCTTTCTTCAGCTATTTTCATTTGAGCATGTCGTTTCCTGTCAATACCCTAACAAGACAGAGAGAGAGAATAGACACAGATGGATAGGTAGGCAGATAAATAGAAATAGACAGATGAATAGCTAGCTAGCCAGCATGTAACATGGTATAATTTTTAACAGCATCAAGCCCAGAATCAGACTCTTCAGGTTGTAACCCTGAGCAAGGTAGCCATATTGTGTCTCAACATCATTATAAGAAAAATGAAGATATTAATAATAATACTTACTTCAGGAGGTTCTTTTAAGGAATGAATGAGAAAACGCACGTGAAGAGAATAAAACAGTTCTGGCACATGGGAAGCACCCAAGAAATATTAACTTTTATCATTATTTTTGCCTCAAATAAACATTTTTACATTAAAATATTTCCAAATGCATACTATATAATGACTATAAAATATTTTTTGGATCTACCATAATTTAACCATATTCCTTATTGGAAATATAAGCCGTTTATGATTTCCCTGTGCTCTAAGCAAGGTAAATTACCACTTGCATCTGATCATTTCCCTAGGATAAGTTTTGGGATATGGCCTACCAAATTGCCTTCTGCCACCAACCAATTGTAGCCAGATCGCACTGTTGATTCATGATGTTCTGACTCCAATCCATAATATTCCTAACTTAGGAAAACTTGTTAGGTAAATATTATAGTTAGCTGTCTCCACTTGGCATTTCTTGGATTTTGGAGGAAGTTAGGCCCTTTTGCATGTGTTTTGATCTTGTGTGTGTCCCACATGTATATCTTGTGTGTATATCACCAGACCATTTTCTATCAGGTTTTAGTGTTTTTCCTGTTGATTTGTGTATATTAAGATTATAATTTTTTAACTGAATTGTATTTTTTGAAAGTAAAGTCATTTCCCAGGTTTTTTTTTTTTTTTTTAATTTTAACCATGATATGCCTGCCCTCTCTATTCAAATTCAATCACAGAAGGCCGTTGCAGTGGCTCACGCCTGTAATCCTAACACACTGGGAAGCCAAGGTGGTGGATTGCCTGAGCTCAGGAGTTTGAGACCAGCCTGAGTAAGAACGAGACCCCATTTCTACTAAAAGTAGAAAAATTAGCTGAGCATCATGGCAGGCTAATTTTGGGAGGCTAAGGAAAGAGGACTGTGCAAGCTGAAGAGTTTGAGGTTACTGTGAGCCATGATGCCACAGCACTTTACCCAGGGTGACAGAGTGAGACTCTGTCTCAAAAAAATAAAATCAAATAAAATCACAGAATAGTCTGGGATGGGAGAGACTTGGCAATATCAAATATACAGATGATTACGTGTGTCCAGACAGCCAGGACGCTTACTTCTACTTCTCCCTTCAAAACTCCAGACTATTCCCTAGGGTTGAAATCTGAGCCTGCTATATATTTTATAATAATTCTTTTAGGTATCTACTATTTGCATCTTGATATTTATTTTACAACTAGGCATAGAGTAAGGTTTTGAATGACTTTCTTAAGTCAGAAGAAGTAAAATTGTCAGAATCTCTTGTCCACCATAGGAATTTGGGGCTTCAAATTCTGCCATTAAACTTGGCTGACTTTTCCTTTTGTCTCTTGTTATTTTAGACCTCACTTGTATCTTCTGTGCATTTTGTTTCTCCTTCTCTGACAGACCCTCTGTACTTGCTCCCAGGACAGTGGTGTTTGTGACAAACTTGCCTCCCTGCTTTCTCTTCTTGCCTCCTTCACTCCCAGCATGTGTGAGTTTCCTGTAGAAAGAGGCAGGACATAAGAGCCAGACAGGGCGAGAAACATTTGATGTTTCTGTTCAATCCTGCTGCTTCAGAGAAAATAAAGTGAAAGAAAGAGAGATGCAACATGAAACCAAGCAGAAGCAGGGGCCCAGTGGTAACAGAGGGGATGTAGCAAAAGAATGGAAATTATTACTTGACAGCTCCAAACTTGTGGCTTCCCTGCCGTGTGTTTTGTAATTTCATCAGCATCCAGGATTTCCACTCTGAACAGACATGCACCTGGGTACCAAGCGTACCATGAACCTCTTCTGACTGGGAAACTGGGACAAATGTCTCCTGATCCCCAGTGTAATGTCAGGGTTCTCTGACAAAGTGGATGTCAGCAAGGTAACTAGGGGATGAGGTGCGGAATCAGAAGTAGCTAAATTATTCAAGAGTGTAACGTATTCACTAACAAAACCTTGAAAGTGAGAGGAGTAGATAAACAAACGAATGACAAAAAGTGGAAATGAGTGTCTCGTTAGAAAAAGAGGAAAACAGTAAAATCACAGCATTCCCACAGGATGGACTGCAAGGTCATTGTTAATAATCCCTGTTTCCAGAGACTTTTTGATGACAAGAGGAAATGTCGGTGGTATAATGTTGAGAGGAGAAAGTAGAACGTGAAACTTCAGACGTGCTGACTGCAGATGGCAGGTGCTTAACGTGTGAGCACAGATTTAACACATGAACACAGGAGGAGGCTGTGAGGAGAGCACCACAAGGAGCAACGCCGAGTTTGAAGGGGCAGTTTTCTCTGGGTGGGACGTTGTCTTTTCAATTCTTGTCTGGGTCATTGACATCTATTTTCTTTATAATCAGAAAGCAGGAAAAACAAATTAAATAGTGAAAGACAATAGAAAAAAATGGAAGTGTGTTTCTCAATTATCAAATTTCAGCTTAAAACTCTGGCTTATTTTTGTAGCTGGTGCGTGTGGTGTTCCCCGATCTTGGCACCCGGAGGCTGGGCACAAGAGGAAGTGCCAGGTAGGTTTATAATTTTTGTTTTATTTCTAATATTAAAAACAGAGATTTGGAAAAATCTCAAAACAAGGGGCAAACAAAGGCAAAACAGAACAAACTGTATACTTACACATACAGTATAATACTTTCAATGTTTGGACATGTAAATGTCTCATAACTGAAATATTTAAATAATTATGCACATAGAATAATGGAACCATTCTATTATGTTTTGAACAAAAATTTCTAAGTATTCATCTAATCAGCATACATGAATTAATATTCAGGAAGCTAGGTCCCAAGCTCAATGCCAAAGGAAATTCCAGCGTTATCTGGTGGATCATGTCGTAATTGTCACTCAATTATTATTATTCTTTGTCATTTGTTTTAAATTGAGACAGGAAATCAGTGAGAAGGGATCAAAGCTGATTTAGGAAAAGGGACTGCCACTCATGAAGGGATGGAAGATAGGGAAAGTGTTTTCCAAACTTTATTCTTTGGCAATAATTAACTTGAAAAATTTTTGTTTTTCTCTGACACTGGACAAGTTGCTGTGGTTTCCTGGGCTGGGCAGAGGAGGGAAGGCCCCAGGGGAGGAGCCTGCCCACTGGACTGCCTTTCTGAGAACCTGAATCTCCTATATTTCAGGAGAGGGAAACTTGGTGTCACTCCATACAAATGGCAGGGGCATAGGAGGCTTTCCCGGTCTCATCTCTCTAAGATTTCAGGACCCATATGTATGAAATAGTATGAAATTGCTTGTCTACCTAACAGAATTTGGTCAGGCTGAAAGATCAGCCTTTTGGAATAAATAGAGTCACTGATAAAACCCAGAGAAGAATACCAAGTCTTCATTAGCCAACCTTCTCTGTGCCTTACAGAAAGCCTGCCAACAGTTTGTCCTGATTTTAAAGATGACCTTTATTTTTTCAGGTATCATTATGATGGAATCTGTATCAAGAAAAGTTCTTTCTTCTATGCCCAGTATTGCTACCTTCTAGGTGAAAAAAGGCATCACAGGTTAGTCTCTACCATTGGGGTACTTCGGCTTTGGGTCACAAGCCTGGGTAATATTTGAATCATTCATATTTTAGTTGTACATGGCTCTTATGAAAGTTTTGAGTGACACAAAAATCAAGAAACATAAAATCTGTGTTTATATGGAAACAAACAAAGCCCACCCAGCAGCCCCAAGAAGCCAAGCAAGGTGAAACTTGCATGGGTGAATCAGAAAGGAGGCTGCCAACTGTGTTTGCTGGAAGTGAAATAATGGACCATAACATGGTCTGTATCAAAACCTTGGTAGTGACCACGTATCTTCCCGCCTGGTAGTTCTGCCTTGGAGTCCTCTTTAGAGATGGAGACACACCCGTCACATCAACAGGTCTTTGACCAGCAACACCTCTGTCAGCCTCTGGCAGCATCTTTGAGAAATCGGACTTCTGGTTCACTCCCTTGGATACTTTTCATTTCAAGTTTCATCCCAATTGCAAGAGCCATTTTTTCACTAAGTGAGTCTTTATTCTTCACTCAATTGACATATTTGGAGGGAGAAAAATGAGTACAGCTAAAATTATGATTTGCATTAGGGAGAAATAGGCAGGGTGGCTAGAAATGGGCACTTCTTTCTTGAAACGTTCTTTAGCCCTCAGAACCCTCTGTGCCATCCCCCCATCACTCCTTTTCTGCTGTTGTAACTCACACCTGTCACCTCCTGCAGGTGGATGCCTCCTAAACTGTTGTCCCTGGTCGTGACTCAGGCATTTGTCTCTGGCTCTCTACTGGGCATTTCCATCTAGATGGGCCCGTGGGTGCCTCACACTCAATATGTGGAAGTCTAAACTTAGAATCTTCCTCCACATTGTCTCTGCCCCTTGACTTCCTTATTTTGCTCTAACATACCAATAGACAGAATCTGGACAAAGTGGCACTGCACAGCCACCCCTGACCTCCCCTCAGGCACAAAGCCCTGTTAATGTTTCCCTTTCAGTTCTACTGACTCACTCCTTTTGGTACTGGTATTTCCTTTAAGCCCTTGTCATCTTTCACTGAAATTATTTCCAGAGCTCCCACATGGCCTTCTCTCCTCTCTTTCCCATTCTAACCACAACCACCAGACCAACCTCCCCAAATTGTGCGTCTGCTTTGTCTCTTTCCCTTCTCAGAAACACGAGGGTGCTTGCCCTTGCCAGATGGGTGCTAGCAGTCCAGTTCCTTCCTGCTCCTCTTTCCAGCCATATTGCCTGTTTCTCCCCAACATAAACCATCACTTCAGCCACACCTGCTTCTCTCTGCATATATCAAATGCGGTTCTGCCTTTGCTCCCACCATTCTGTCCTTCCATTCCTTCTTGTCTCTGTCTAATAGGACCATCCTGAATTCATCTATTCCCTTTGGACATGCCTCAAGGACCACCCACCCGGTAGGACCATCCCCAATAATGGCAACTTCAGGAGAGATTCTTTCCTTTCTCACACTGCTCACTGCCCATCTACACAGCCAGCACTTCTGCTTAATTCATGAACTATTCATTGAGTCTTCATCTGTTATAAATAGATGACATATGTCCAAGCAGCCAAGGACAATTTTAGTTTCATTTGTATTAATAGTGCCCCTTTCACTCTCAAAAGTGTTCTAGTTTAGACAACAAATTATAACAGATTGCATGGCCACCTCCTGTATAAAGCATCCTATGTGTGAGGCACCTGCTGAGGTAGAAAGATGAGAAGCCTCCCACATGGATAAAACATAGACCCTTCTCGGAAGACCTCCTAGGGGAGCTTAGATCAGACATTTCACTTGATACTAAGGGTGACATGATGGGTGTCAAAAATGTGCAAAAGGTCTCATGAGAACTCAAAGTTGGGGAGCCAACATTTTGAGCAGAGGATCATGAAGGGCCTATGAGGGAGCTGGGCTAAAACTGTGAAGGACAGATTAAAATTTTGACAGGTGGTGTAGGAGAGGGAAGGAGGACAGCAGATGACCTCCCGGCTTAGGGAGGAAGGTGAGCAGAGGTGAAGGGATGTGAAGGTGTGAGGTTCCTTCTGTGTGGGTGTGTGTGCAGCCACAGTAGAAGATGAATCTGGAAGGCAAGCTCAGAGAGCTTTGACTGCTAGGCTGGGCAATGGAGTCATCTATAAATCAGAGGCTTCCTGTGAGAAACAAGGTGGAATCATCATTGAAACCCCCACTAGGGCAGATACCGTGGAGCTTCGCTTGTTTCGATCCTGCTGAGGTATGGATGTGTGTGTTCCTTCAAAATGCTTATTGATTAAAAGTTCAGTGACACAGCACTCATACCTTTTGGCCTTCTGCCTTCTGCCATGTGAGGACACAGCCACAAGATGCCTTCGTAGGAGCAAAGAATGAAAACTGGAGGTCATTGTATGAAGTGAAATAAGCCAGGCACAGAAAGACAAATATGCTGATCTCAGGGAGGTAGAGAATAGAATAGTGGTTACCAGAGTCTAGGGAGTGTGGTGGGAGCACGAGAGGTGGGCTAATGGGTACTGACACACAGTTAGATGGAAGGAGTAGGGTCTATCGTTTACTGCACAGCAGGGTGACTGTAGTTAACAATGTAGTGTGTATTTCAAAATGGCTAGAACATTCGAATGTTCCCAACATAAAGAAATGATAAATGTTTGAGGTGATGAATGTGCTAAATACCCTGATTTGATCTGTACACATTGTATGCATGTATTAAAATACCACATGTGCCCTATATATGTACAATTATGTAAAAAAAAAAAGCAGAGACTTCATCAGAAACTGTGCAAAAAACAAACAAACAAAAAAAAGCAGAGACGCAGAGACTTCACCAGACACTGACTCTGCAGCACCAATGACCTTATATTTCCCAGCCTTCAGAACTGTGAAAAATACCTTTCTTTTATTTATTAATTCCCAGTCTAAGGTATTTTGTTATAGCTGCAGGAACAGACTAAGATCTATCATTCAGAGTAGGCACTGAAATAGCTGTTGAAGAGCTGAAAACTCAGACTGGGGGTTAAGAAGAATAGATTAAGGAGGAGGCCAGTCCCAGGCTGCTACAGTGGTTGCCGGGAGCATCTGACCCAGCCAGAGGCAGGTCTGAGAGGCCTTCCAGAGTCAGGGCCTGCGGAACCTGGCAGTTGGTTGACTCAGTGTCAATAGAAGGGCACGGAGATGACTCAGCCACACCTGTCCCACTAAAACCTCAAACTCAACCTCAGATAAAGTCATTATGCTCTGTCTCAGCCTAGCTCTTCCTCTTCCATCTCTTATTCATCCTTTAGTCACAAAGATGGAAAAGTTACATCAGCAAAAGTGGAAAAGCTGGGAAAGGGAATATCTGTGCTGAGAGGTTTATTTTTTCAGTTAACGTTAGAGTGTGCCCAGCAGTCAGCCATCTAACAGGACGCAGAAAGAGCCCTGCACACTCCAAGGAGGCAACTAACCAGGCAGGCGCTTGGCACTTGGGATGAGAGGCTGTTAGTGTCCCGGGGACACTGCGTTTATTTCAGACATCACAGACAGAGGAGAGAGGAGCAGTTTTTGTGGGATAAAGAAAATAGGCTTTCTCATCAGTGAAGAAGAGGAGGACTACCAGGGGATAAAGATAAGGGCAAGGGTGATGTTAGCTTGTTCATGAGACAAGTCCAACAGTGGATGCTTTTCATGTACTCTGTGTTCACAAATTAGTCAATAATTGATGAACTTTAAAGTCTTAGTCAATTAAGAAATTATTTTTAAGCATTATATTATTTTTAAAAGCATTATATTCCTAAGCAATGCCACATTTCAAGACTTACTAAATGAGGCTGGGCACAGTGGCTCACGCCTGTAATCCCAGCACTTGGGAGGCCGAGGCAGGTGGATTGCCTGAGTTCAGGAGTTCAAGACCAGACTGAGCAAGAGTGAGACCCCATTTCTAAAAATGGCCGGGAGCTGTGGCCAGTGCCTAATAGTCTCAGCTACTTGGGAGGCTGAGGTAAGAGGATCACTTGAGCCCAAGAGTTTGAGGTTGCTGTGAGCTATGACACCACAGCACTCTACCAAGGAGGACAAAGTGAGACTCTATCTCAAAAAAAAAACAACAACAACAACAAAAACCAAAACTTAATATGTATTTTAGGAGGCAGAAATATAATAAATGTTACAATGTTAATAATCAATGAGCTATACTGATGAAAATGTCATCAATTTTATTCATGATATCTTTTACATAAGAATCTGTGTGACAAATCCCTCTTAAAATTTAGGTCTCAAAATAAAAATGTTTACCTCTCTGGTTTTCAGGTAATGAAAATGCTATAACTTATCCTCAGTTCATTAATATTTACTTGTTCACTCAACAAATATTTGAGTTTCTACAATAAGTCAGGCCTGTTCTAGCTATTAGTGATATAGCAGTGAACAAGGTAAACAAGGTCTCTCCTCTTACTGTTCGTCCAGGAGAAAGAATTAAAAAGGAACAACAGCTGATGTGATCTGAGGACCATACATGGGAGTCATGGGAAGGCCTCCTGAGATGATGCCATTTGGGCAGAGGGCCAGTAAAGGAGCCACGATGGGAAGATCTGGGACAAACAAGAATTTCAGGCAGAGGAAAGAGCAAGTGAAAAGGGCCTGAGGCAGAGATGAGCTTAAAGAACAATAAGAAAATCTGAGGGTGGACTTTGGTAGGTGAATGGGAGAGGGGGAGAGAACAACCCAGACCATATGAGGGAGAGGATAGAGAGACTAATAGGGAGCTCCTGCAGAAGTCCCGGAGAACTGGCCCTTCAAATTTAATTACTGAAATAATTTTAATTCTCCCAGAAAGGCAGCATAATGCTGTGCAATCTTCCACATGGATAAGAGCAGAGACTCTGGAACAGACTGTCTTGCTCTAACACTGATAAGCTGCAAGCAGCATAACCTCCCTGTGCCTCAGTTTCCTCATCTATTAAATGAGCCATACTGTGTGTGGCTTCAGAGCAAAAGAAATTATTAGAGACAGAAAGGGACTGTCTTAGTCTGTTTTCTGTTGATTATAACAGAATACCTGAAACTAGGTAATTTATAAGTAAAAGAAAATTATTTCTTACAGTTATATAAGCAGAGAGGTCCTAGGTCAATGGGCCGTATTTGGTGAGGGTGTTGGGGACCCTCTGCAGAGTCCTAAGATAGCACAAGTCATCACGTGGAGAGGGGGTGGGCTGAGCCTGCTAGCTAAGTTGTCTTCTTATTCCTATAAAGACTCCAGTTCCTCTTCCGTGATAGCCCTTTAATCCATTAACTCATTAATCCAGTGGTTCTCAACCTGCGGGTCGCGACCCCTTTGTAACAATGAAAATACATCGCGACATTAGGAAGGTTGAGAACCACTGAATGGATTAATCTATTCTTAAGGGCAGGGTCCTCATCACCTACCACCTCTCAAGGGCCCCCTCTCTCAATACTGTCACATTGAGGATTAACCTTCCACATGAATTTTAGAGGGGAGGAATATTCAAACTATAGCAGGGACATGATATCATGATTTTAAAAACCCACCAGGAAGACCTAACCATCCTAAATGTGTGCGCACCAAAACAACCAAGCTGGTCTTTCTGTTTCCTGAATAATGCTATAGCCCTACTACAATGACTCAAGGTAATTCTGGCAACTCTCAGCCACTATCCCCACTGCACTGGGGTTCTCCAAACCTCCTCCACTTTCAGAGATCCAGTAGAAGGACTCACGCCAAAGATTCATAATAATGACACAGTAAAGATACCCAGAATCATAAGAGAAAGGAGGCAGAGTCTGGTGGTACCCATGTGAGCCTTTTCTTACACTCTGAAGAGTACCTCTCATGGGGGGAGGGTAACCAAAGTGCACTCCTTCCCCAGCAATGAACATGCAGCAGCATGTGTATGAGGTTTCTTCCCAGGAGAGCCCATTAGAGATTGGGCATCCAGAGCTGGTCACACAGGCGCCTTCTGCCTAACACATGCCAAAATGATAGACTCCCCAAGGAAAGCAAGTGTTCGGTATAAACCATACTGTTTGTACAGTTTAGGCACAGCAGACAGAGTGCTTGTCAGCAAACTGTTGACTGGGAACACTCCAAGAGTCACGTTCCCAAGCCCCAGCCAAGGACCAAACTTGGCAGCAGGATTTTCTAAGGATAGCGGTCTGAGGCCGGTGGTGTTATCTTTTTCTGCACAGTTGCAAAACCCTATGAATATACTAAGAAACTACTGAATCACACTCTTCAAATGTATAGTATATAAAATACTTCTCAATGAGTTTGTTTAAAAAAAAAAAAAATCCCAGGTTATAACTGGGTTATAGCTTTCATTTTAAAGCCATAAATTAGTTTCATAGTAGGGCTGAGTACATTGGATACTTTTTCTTCCATTCTTGAGATACTTTACTAAGAACAATGATAGACCTTATTTTCAATGAATTATTTCTATCAAAACTCCAGTAAAAGTTAATAACTCAATCTGCATGTCTCCCTTTCCTGTAGCATTCCCCACCTAAAGATTCAGTTGACCATAAAGAGTTTGTGATATGTTTGGGATGTTTGCATAAAGAAAAAAATTGTCTTTAAAGGAACAAGAATTATTACCTGGTCTTAGACCTCCCATAGCACACTCATATAGGTAGGTTGAAACTTTTGAGAGACACAAAAATCACAACACATAAAATCCATGTAGACAAAAACAGATGAAGCCCTCCCCACAACACCAATGAACCTAGCAAGTTGAAACTGGCAGGGTGAATGTGGAAAGACATTGTTGACCATGTTACATAGACCTGAAATAATGGACCATAACACAGTCTGTCTCAAAACTTCTATAGTGATCCATGTATAGTTTATGTTCAGAAGGTGATTAAGCTTCAGCCATCATGTTCTGAAAAATGATCTTGAATTTCAAAAGTATGACTATTCTCTCCTGAGACCCATGCTTTTACAAAGACTACCAAAGCCTTTTGTTCATTCCTTTGTTTATAATAATTTTTGGTGCATCTCTTCCTAAATGAGGTACAGAAATATATACTCATTAATAAAATAATATGTATTATTCAGTACTAATCAGAAGTATCTTCCAGGAGGATGGGCAGAATACACAGAAAAGATTTGCATCAGCAGTGGGGATTAATTATCTTCAGATTGAATCTTTCTCCAGTTTAGGCTATTATATCTTAAAAGGAAGATCTTAAACATTCAACTATCTCCAAACTATTTAACAGTGATTCCAAATAGCACTGAAAAATATTACTAAGAATATAAAACTATGCAACACCCCCCACAAGGCTCACTATATCTGTAATACAATAAAAAGTATTAATAATGCAAGGGAGCAGAAAAAGAAGGCCACTCAAAGGAGGAAAAGTGGTCATTCAAAACCAGAACTGAAACTGATATTAGAATTAGCAGATAAGGACATTAGAGCATTTAAAATAATCATACTTCATCTGTTCAGATAAAGTAAGTAGGGAAATGGAAAGTATAAAAAAAA
>CAUYPK010012888.1:0-24042 GCA_963574355.1 Loris lydekkerianus
AGGGCACACTTAGCCCTTGATTCTAAGATCAGAGTGTCTCAGCCAGGTATTAGGTATGTCAAGGATGGAGTAGAGAAGATAAAGGTTGGATGATTTAAGTTGAATTGTTTTACAATATACGAAGTGTCAGTCAGCTGGACAGGAAATGTTTTCTCTGTGTTTAGCTAGTGTCAGGTGGACAAGCAGTTCCAAACAAGCTTTCCAAACTTTGCTAATAATTATTAGACAACAAATAAGAAGTTGGCTGGAAGCCATGCAAATTGAGGCCCAGGGAAAGGTCTATGTTTACCCTTGTCAATACTGTTCAGCAAATATTTCACAAACAGGCAAATAAGACTATAACGTGTGTGCCCATATGCACATGCACACATGTTTATTAACATGAACTCATAAATGTGAGGCTGAATATTTTATACAAAATTTATGATAGGCAATGTCTCTGGGGAAAAGAGTAAGAGGGAAAGGGAAATTTTCTTGCATTAGAAATCAAAGTAGACGTCAACTCCAAAATTTATTTTTTTTTAATAAAATAGGAATTATTTGTGATTAAGTCTATAACGTCTGTTTTATCCTATTTGTTACAATAGTATTATTTAAATTTTCTGTATTTTTAAATAATCTGACATTTTGAAAAGATAAAGGGAAATGATAAGTGGAAATGAAAGAAATGGGAATGTGACTAAAAAGTACAGAAGAGACGAGAAAAGGTAAAAAAAGGACAAGGTCAAGAGGGAGAAAATTGTTAAAGCATTACAAAAAAGAGCTGAAAGCCTCTGCTTTCCTGTCTTAACATGGAAATCCTTACTCTAGCCATATTGAGTGCATCGGGAGGAGCAGAGGATAAGAAAGCAGAGAAAATATGAGGAATGATAAAAACAAGAAGCTTAAAGAGAAAGGCAGTTTTGGAAACAAGAAGGAACAGCTTGCTGTTTTGTTTGGCTATTGTGTTATTTTCATGATAAGAAATAATAAGGCAGCATTTCTCAGCTCTGGCTGCATATGAGAACCCCTGGTGATTTTAAAAATTGCAGCTGCCCTGTCTTAGGCTGCCATAACAAAATACCACAGACAGGGTGGCTCATGCAACAGAAATGTATTCCTTCCAGTTCTGGAGCTGAGAAGTCCACGCAGGATGGAGGTGCTGGCCACAGGATGGAGGTGCTGGCCGATTCTGGTTCCTGGTGGGAGCCGGCTTACTGGCTGCAGGTGTCTTTTGTTAAAGGAAGTTATCCATGACAATTGTTACCGACTGTAAGGACAAGTGGAGATTTAGAGTCAAGGCATAGAGTGGGATCAATGGACAGAAAGTTACTAAGAGGGAACAGCAGGGAAAAGAGGGATTCTGTCCAAACAGACTTGGAGTATGGCTGAAGTCAGGCCAGGGTGATATGATATCAGGGGCGGAAGATAAGTAATTTGATCTTCTATTAAGGGTAGTCAGACTGAGTGGAAGATTTTTGCTAAACTGCCCCAGCAAAATTCTTGCTAAAATTGGAATGAACAGGGAAAGATGATGAAATAAGGAACAAATCCCAGGGCTGAGCCCTAACCAGAAAAAGGCCTGCCTCATCAGACTCAGAGGAGGCTGACTCAAGTTTGGTCATAGGAGAGAGTCTCTGCCACCACCTTCTCGCTGCCCTCATCGAGCAAAGTAAGCTCTGGTGTCTTTTCCTATTCATATGAGGCATCACCCCTGTCAGACGGGGGGTGGGGACTCACCCATTTAGCCTTTATTACTTCTCCACATGGCCCATCTCCAGCCAGGTTCCTCTGCCCACTGTCCAAGAGGAAACCTATATCAGAAGCAGCAGGGTTTGCAGCAGAGAAAGAGCTTAGTCCACAGTGCTAAGTGGGGAGATGGAAAGTATTTTTCCAATCCACTTCCTTGAGATTTTGGGACTTCCTAGAGATTTTAAGGACAGCCTTGTGGGCAGAGAATTAGGCAAATAGGATCTGATAATTGCCTGGGTTTGGAGTGGAAATCCCTGGTAAGGGCTGCTGCTTGGAGTGCAGAACCCACTGGAGTGCAGAACCAGGTTCTTTAGCGAGGGGTCCCCAGACCCTTAGTGCCAGTTCCTTGGACTGGGTTGGTCAGACAGTCCACTGGAATGCAGGACCTGGAAGGTATCTCAGAAACTACCCCTCAGTTTCAGGAAGGTGACAGTATCTGTGGAGAGTTTGCCTCTCTTGTTTACATCACTCATCTGCTCTTACTCATCATCTCCATCACCGATTGGAGCCATTCATGTGTCAATCATCACCATTTTAAATTCCCTGAAAACTCCAACATCTGTGCTATATCTCGATTTGGTTCGGATGCTTGCTTTGTCTCTCTTGACTGTTTTTTCCCTTACGACTGAGTTTTCCCCTTCCTGCACGTTTTTGTGTGTGTGTGTGTTAAAATGCAGATGTGAATCACATTATTGAAACTGAGATGCACTGGACTTCAGCGTGAGGTTTTATGTTGACCTCCTTGGGTCACCTGAGTTTACTGAAGCTGTAGATGTCGTATTCCTGAACTTCATCTTGTTCCTTGGTTTTGTGTCCCTTGTTATCTTTGGGTTTTCCAAAAATCTTTGTACATAGAGTCTACATTTTCCAGGGTTTACCGTTGCAATCCACTATTCTTCTACTGTAGTTCTGCTGAGGTGGTTCAGGTTGCGGGGTTCAGAATTGGTAAAGCACCCCATGATATTATGAGATGAGATAAAAGTCCTCAGTCTATTACTTGGCCCGAGGTCTTGGGCTGTGACTTTCACAAATGGCCTTTTCCACACAGAAGAAATACTTCATGCCAATTATTTTCTCTTGGAGGGCAGGTCTTTGTCATGCAGAAGCCCTGGGTGTATTTCACGATTCTTCTTCTTCTTGGTTCTTCATCATGACAACCTGGTGGTGAGCTCCTCAAAATAAAGCTAAAGAACATGTGTGACTGTCTTTAAGACTTAACACGGGGACCCCAGGAGTTTTTCATTCTCATGTTATGCCATACCCAGCCTCCAGAAATTCATCATAATGATCATTTAAGTATTTCTACCAATTGATGACCCATTAGAGTCTTCTCCAGATTAGCTGATCTTGGCTGTGATTCCAGGTTAAGTGTAGGGGTTGGTCTCAGATCCTAAAGGCTCGTAAAGTTTAGTTTTTAGTCCCCATCTTATGGGCCATATGCATTTACTTGCAGTGGGTATGTTTATTAACTGCTCCATGTACCAGGCACTGTTTGTGCACTTTGAATAAAATAATAGTATGCAACACAAAACTCCCTGCCTTCAGGGAGCTTGTATTCTCATGAAAAGATAGAAAAAAGAAAAATAAGAAAAAATAAACAAAATATATGGTATACTAGAAAGTGGTAAGATCTAAAGAGGGGAAAGATTGAGAATGGAAACCTGGGGAAAGCACATTTAGATGATCTGACCAGAAAGGGCTATTTCAGAAGGTAGCAGTAGAGTAAGTGCCTGAAGAAGGGAAGGGCCTCAAGCACACACATAACTAGGAAATATATTCCTGGCTAATGGAAGAGAAAATGCAAAGGTTCTCAGAATCTTCAGGAGTAACAGCCAAGAAGCTAGTGTCCCCAGAGTTGACACAAGAGGAAGAAAAGTCAGAATAGAAGCACAGTGGAGATAGTATCACTGGAAAGAATTCAAACTCGGTACAATCACCGAAAGATGTTTATTCTGAGCTGAATTTGTGCAATCACAACAGGGAGAGCCACACCCAGGAAGCCTGGAGGAAGTGGTCTTGCCGCGGTTACAGCTGGTTTTATACATTGTAGGGAGAGAGGAATTATACATAAGTTCATAAATCAGTATGTGTACATTGGTTTGGCTTAAAAAGGCGGGACATCTCAAAGCAGGGAATTATAGGTTATAGGTGGGTTTAAAGATTCTTTGATTTGTGACTGAATAAAGAAATGAAGCTTTGGATAAAGGCTTGGAATGTTTTAAGTCAAGATAAAAAAAATTGTTAATAAGAGACAAGTCACCAGATGTATAGTGGACACACACTCAAATGACCTAAGAAATTGATGATCTGCAGGTGTGATTTAAGCTTTGCCTCGTGGAGCCTTAGGCCTGTGAATGAGTTACACAGGAGCATGACCAGGCCTGCCAGACCTCCCTTCTCACAGACGCCAACTCAGCTATAGGGTATTTTTGGGTTCCCCTTCATCAAGAGTGGGTCCATTCTGTCAGCTGTGGAGCCTAAGATTTTATTTTAGTTCAGAGAATTATATAGCATCTCTTAGGGTTTTTTTCTTTTCTTTTATATTTTAGGGGAAATATTGTGTAGCTGATTCAAACTCTAGGCTCAAGTGATCCTCCAGCCTCAGCCTCCAGAGTAGGGGGACAACAGGTGCACCACAGAGCCTGGCTGATCATTTTAATATTACAAGAACTGTAGTTCCAAATCTAAGGTAGAAGTTCACTGAGTGGTTTTTGAATGAAGAAGTGACGTAATTTGAGTCATGTTTCAATAAATTCATTCAGCCAGCTGTGACTGAATAAGAAGCAAAGAATTGAGAGGATTCAAAAAAGAAGAAGAAAGAAAAGAAAAGAAAAATACTTCAGCATTTCTCCCAAGCACAGTGGATGGTATTTATCAAAAAATAGAGTTTCATTTTATATCAAAAGCCATCATTGCCATGACAGATGGCAGAACAATCAACTGTAGGTTTAATGTTACTTGATGGGAGGAAGATTGATAAAGGAGTGGGGGTGCAGATGAGAGGCAGACACTGGCCTTCTGTGGTGGGTGTCCTGGGTGACTGAGGGCTGGGGTTGGGGCTGGCATAGGAGGGGGTTCACTGGCAGAGAAGAAGGAATATCGCCATGGGAAAAGATGCTGAACTTGGAGTTTTGCTAAGATTTGTCTCTGAAGCAGCTATTTTATCTTGGGCAATATTACCAAGGGCAATACCTAGGCTAAGACTAATCCCGGCATATTTATACAACCTTAAATTTTTCTTGCCTGCTGCCCGAGACATCGTTGCCTTCTGATTTATTTTGAAGTTCCTCGGCTTGTTTACTTGACTAATACATAATTGTTATTACTCCCTCGCTTCCCCACATCTTCATATAAAGACTTCCTTCAGATGTCTTCCTTGAAATGTGACCTCATTTTCTAATAACTCTCTCTCACATGTTATCAATAGCACAATTACTGCCTAGTAATTCAAGAATGATATATTTTATTTTTGCTGAATAGCACTTTGATTTTCTATGCTGATCAATAAAAACATTATAAATTCCTTTAGGAAATGTGTCCCTGGGTGACAACAGGTACACATGTGAAACAGGAACCCGACGAGAAATGAGAATTCAATAAACATTTGCACGTTAACGGGAGAGCACTTTGCAGGTTGTTGCCTCATTGCTCTAAATTAGGATTTGATATAGTGAGGCTTGAGAGAGATTTTTCTCCTGGAAGAGCATTATTAAAGTTATTCACACTACATGCGAGCTCGGTCTTAGATTATGGAGAATCATCATCACTCTGTCAAAGCGAGTATTAACTAATTGGTAACAGGGGAATAGAAGGAGCTAAAAGCACCCAAGGTCTTAGAGGTAATTTATTTCTTTGAAAGCAATTGTTGATGGTTTGACATTACATTCAGTTAACATTTCTAGGAGCTTTTTAAATTATTCTCTCTGTCAGGAAGGACACAACTTCTATACTTTCACAAGACTTATGAGCAGACATTCATTTCTGACTCCTTTTCCCCACGCATATGAATTGAAAATGCAAACTACTGTTGCTGTCTTTGCCAGATGCTCTATCAACACTTTTAACAGCTGCAATGTCCTCTAGATTCAGATTTAACATTTTCCCTTTTCAAAGTGACAATTATTTTCAATATCTCACATTTTTCTTCGGTTAGTAAAGAAGATCCCGGAGCAGAGCTGAAAATCTGTCCTAAATATATTCTGAAAAGATGAGAAGCTTAAGCAGTTGGCAGTAAGCTCCATCAATAAAGACTGTATTTCATGTTATAGGAAACAGTCTGCCTTCTCCAAACAACTCACATTTTATTATAATTTCAATCTTTTCTCTGCTGGATGGCGGTGACCTTTTCTGATAATAAAATGTTTGTCACTGAATTCTGGCTTTTACATTAAAAATCAGCTGGAACTAAGCTTCACTGGGATATTTTGGGAGGTTGTCAAAAAGGGCCTGTCCCCATGACCACAACTCACCTCACAACTTCATCTCTAACACTTGAAATAAATTAAGAAGGGCACATTCTTTTCTTCATAATTAGAGATGCCATTGGAATGGTAAAATATTTGTTCATCTGGTGTTTTATTTAAAATGATACATTATTTCCTTCAAGCAAGTAACTTGTAGGCAATGAAGGAGGTGGACTGAGGGACCAAAAGTAAAGAAAGCATCAGCACAGAAATGTAAAAGTAGAAACGCGAGAGAAAAATAGAGATGCGGTGATACAGACCGTCAGAAGAGAATCCGGTGGATCTGGATCTGCTCTTTTCGTCCACGCTCACGAGCCTCTGTATTTCATGGTACGTACCAGTATTCATTTAGATCTACACGGTACAGGGGCAGGGGTCTGAATGAACAAGATATAGTTATATAACTTGTTCTTTAGATTTAACAGAAAGGTGTATTTGAACATGACAAATTCACCTTACAAAATGGCAGCTATTCATACATACAAACACAAAAATGTATAATTAACATGCAGATTTTTTTCCAGTTCTGCACGATTCCCAGGAGGAAAGAATGCATGCACAGCCAGGCCAAGATGAAGCTGGAAAGCCGAGCTTCCTGGATTCTGCCAATCAACTTGTTGTCATTATTTCAAACCCTTTTCGGCCAATCGTATTTCTACAAGGCTTTGTTTAGCTTAAACTTAAAAATGGATATTTTCCCCTGTATCTTTGTGTTTGCATTCTGAAGGCTCCCATGCATACACGTTAAAATAACTATGTGGATTTTTTTTCTTGTTAATATATCTGCCTCTGTCAGTTATTTCTCAGTGAACCTTTATGGGCACAGTTGGTTTTGCTCCTACAGTTTGGTGACTGTTTGAGGGGGGTGGTGGCTTTACTCTCTACAACTCTTATGTTTATTACACGGAATTTGAATTTTCTAAGATTGTTCAGTTCCATGTGCCAATAACAATATCCAAATAATGCTTCTAAAGTCTTTTCAGTTGTAGTTGTAAAATGTGTTTTATTTCTTTACCTTATGGGCTTACTTTTTCTCTCTCTCCTGACCCCCAACTCTGACTTAATTCAGGCTACCTCAAGCTCATCTGATCTTCTGATCTTTGCTTGAGTTATTTTATTCAACTGAATAATTTTATGGTTTACAATGTTCTAATATTATATTTTCCCTGAATTATTTATTCAACTGAACAGTTTTGCTCAGCCTTTGTCTTCTAAAGCCTTTTGAAAATATTGCCTTTTTTGTTGTGGGACTCCCAGCATTTTGTCTTGGTTACCAGTGTTCTTTATACTACTATTTAGTTTTTTGCATGTGATATGGTTAAGAATTTCCTATCTCTTAATACCTATATAAATGCAGCCAGAGAAGCCAATGTACATTGCTAACATTTAGTTATGAAATTATAAAGGGTCTTCTCCTGGAGTGCCAGGCTAAGTAGGTACGTCGTTTGCAACACACATTGCTGCCCTTTAAACTGAACACTTTGCTGTAGCAGAATGTGGATCTCCAGATAGTTTTATTCCCAATTGCCGAGTGTCCTGTCAAGACAGAATACACTATCCACCTCCTCCTTTAGCAACCTGTGGTTCACATCTCATCTCTTGTTTAACATCACAAGGTAACCTGACTATGTAGACTGTACCTACCTACTAAAACTCTCTAACTTCATCCATAGAAGAAAATGTCCCCAAATTTACATGGAAAGTAAATCTCCAGTAAGGTACTCTGTACACATGTAATCTCAGTAGTAAAACACTCAAAATGAGGGAACAGAGAGATATAAAGCATCATTTAATCCAAACTCCAGTAGGTAAACTGACAACCACAAAACCTCTCTATTTTCTAAACTGATCTTTTACTGTGATTCTGGTGCCAAGAAAAATGAGTCTTTCAAATTAATGTACATTTTAACCAAAGTTTACCTGATTAGGTGAGAATTAGGTTTTAGAATTTAGGAGGAAACTACCCTAATTCGTCTTTGAGGAGAAAAGTTACTTCCATAGTTTTCAACATTAAAAATTGAATCTCAGGCAGCGCCTGTGGCTTAGTGGGTAGGGCGCAGGCCCTATATATTGAGGGTGACAGGTTCGAACCTGGCCCTGGCCAAACTGCAACAAAATAATAGCCGGGCGTTGTGGCGGGCGCCTATAATCCCAGCTATTCAGGAGGTTGAGGCAAAAGAATCCCCTAAGCCCAAGAGCTGAAGGTTGCTGTGAGTTGTGACTCCACAACACTCTACCCTGTGTGACAAACTGAGTCTCTGTCTCTAAAAAACAAAACAAACAAACAAACAAAAAACAAAAAACTGAGTCTCACCCCAAGGCACATAGTGAATGATCAATAAATTCTAGCTGATTTTTTTTTTTTTTAACAAAGAAAAGAAAGACACATTGCTTATTTAAAACCCATGTATAAAGCAAAGCCATCTGTACAGTTTTATTGTTCCCTGAGGTGAGAGAACTATCAGGAATCGCTAAAGAGATGGTTGTTTAAATATAAACACTAAAGACCACTCCAGCTAAATTTGAGTGTGTTTGCATGTAAACTGATTAATACATATTTAATTTATATTCAATAGTAAATTAGAACTACCATCAAGACACACTTCACTGAACTTGAAAATCAAGAGAAAATCTGTAAGACTCATTTTCAGGGACCAACTTCTATTTTAAACATGTTTAAATGGATAGTTATGCATTTAAAATGTAAAGTTTTTTGTGTAATTGAAACTCAAAATAAATTTCACTGAGAACCACTTAAACACTCATTTAGAAATCTGTTCAAGTTATTAATATAATTTCTGACATCTCAACATCTTAGCAACCAAATAATAATCTTGTCCATAAATGTTAATAAATATATTCGTGCTAACTCCAAAAGGCAGATGCCTTTTTATATCAGATGTTTCATATTTACTTATGAATACACTAATGACCAAAAATATAGATTTTTCACTGCCAAAAACATCTCTGGAAATTCAGGATTTGGTATTTACATGGAGCTGGTTATTTATCTGAGATGAAAAAATATTATTTACCAAAAAATAACATTTTGCACTCTGTTGAAGAATGAACAAAATCTATACAATTTAATAGCTGAACTTTAAACAAGTGGTGGCCTTTATGCAAATAGAGAACAATGTGGAAATTCTCAAAGTCTTGGGACTATGAGAGCCATCTAGAAATTTTACTTGAACATACATGGTACACAATTTCTAGAATATGCCTGAGAGTTTTTCCACTAACGGTTTTAGTACACAAAGAAATGGAAATTCACACAGATATTTTACTATTGTATTTGCCTGGTATACTCATTGTGCCAGAAGCTTTCCTTATATTTAATGAGTAGACACCAAGACATTATAGACATAATCAGAAAAACAATAAAATATTAGAAATAACTTACTCTAAACCCTTTCTTTTCAAAAAGAAGAGCGGAGCCTGTTCATAAAAATGGCATCCCTAAAGCCTCACGGCGAGCAACAGAATGAGACACATCTGACCCTATACAAGACTGCACAGTGAAAGCCCTGCACATCGGATAACTCTTCTCTTTTAGCTAAAACGTTACAACTACAAAAATAAATATTATTGGAATATTCAATAATAATTCTGCACAAAGATAAGCTGATAACAATTACCACCATTACTTGACCAAAAAAGCCAAGATATATAAACATAAGAGTTATTGGATTCCTAAAAGCATGACTCAGTTACACATTATTTCTATTTAGAAGCCCCGTGCAGATACTATTGACCCATCAAACATTAATTTTCTGAGATACTAGATGAGTAAATAGAAAATCCATTAACATGATTCAATGAGCGAAACCTCTGTCAACTAAAGAGTTCTTTTATGAAGCACAATACATTTCAGACCTCCAGTTCTACTTGAGATTGTCTTCATTGAGCTGAAAACGAAGTATAATTGGCTATAGCTCTAAAATATAATATAAGGATGAGCATTCTATTAGGAATGTGCTCTACATAGCTAATTTTGTAATCTGTGCTTTTCAAAAACATCATATTTCTTTAGCTATTGATATGTACAAGAATTGGAGCAATTGAAATGGGACAGGAGGGCGGTGCCTGTGGCTTAAAGGGGTAAGGCGCTGGTCCCATATGCCGGAGATGGCGAGTTCAAACCCATCCCTAGCCAAATACCACACACACACACACACACACACACACACACACACACACAAAAGAAATGGAACAGGAAGTAGAATAATTCATATAAGTCCAATAATTCATAAATTGGAAAATAATGCTTTCTTATAACAAAGAGACTGACTCCCAAGAAAATTCAACACATGAAAATTTAGGACAAAAGTCAACTAAATGTAATAACTAATAACATTTATTGAGTCCTTACTGTTTGTCAGGCTTTATACTTATTATTTTAAAAATGTTGCCACATGTAGTTCTCATCTCAGCCATTTGCAGTAAGTACTCTTATGACTAATCTGCAGTTGAGGAAAATGAGATCAATTGAATTTGCCTCTGGGAGCCATTGATAACATGAAGAATGAGGGATCAATTTTAGAACTATGAAACTGTGAAGTCTAAGCATTTAACCACTATGTACAGAAAGGTAGTGGGGTGAAGAGGGTAAAGATCCTCTACCTTCTGTGGGAGTAATTCTAGCTCCAGGGAAGACTTGAAGACAAATCCAGAGATAGGTAGCTCTGGGATATATAGACAGAGACTGATTATTCAATAATCAAGTGATTATTTAATATTTTACTAAACACACACTTAAGAAGCACCAAGGATGTGCCAGACACTGCTCTAGGTGCTGGACATAGTAGTTAGAAAACTAGGCAAAGTCCTTATCCACATTCTAGTCAATGAGTCAATGCTAGACAAACACATTTATATTAAAATATACATGATAATATTATACATAAGTCACGAATAAAATATCAATGTAGGCTGGAGATGGTGGCTCACACCTATAATCCCAACACTCTGGGAGTCTGAGGCAGGTGGATTGCCTGAGCTCAGGAGTTTGAGACCAGCCTGAGCAAGAGCCTGACCTCCTCTCTAAAAATAGCCGGGCATTGGGATGGAGACCTGTAGTCCCAGCTACTCCAAGAGGCTGAGGCAAAAAGATCACTTGAGCCCAAGAGTTTGAGGTTTCTGTGAGCTATGATGCTACGGCACTCTACTTTGGGTGACAAAGTGAGACTGTCTCAAAAAAAAAAAAAAATCAACCTAAGTAAGATTATAGACAGAGAAGTTGATCAGAAAAGGCCGCTTTAAGGAGATAACATCGGAGCAAAAGCTCAAATGAAGCAAATGAGGGCAGAATCATGAGAATATCAAGAGAGATGGTGTTCAAGGCAAAGGGGCAAGCAGTGAAGCTCGGAGGGAGAAACATGCTTGGAAGAACACAGAGGCCATTGTGATAGGAATAGACAAGGAAAGGAGTCGTAAAAAATCAGATCTGACAAATAATTAGGAGTCAAATCACGTCTGACACTCAGTGTCAGAAAAGAGTTTTAGATTTTGCTCAGCATGGAGTGAGTAACCTTTGATGGACAGAGAGATAAGAGCCACACCATTTGATGTATATTTCAGGAGGGCTGCTCTGAAAGCTGTGGAGTGTCATCGTCACTCCTGCAGCTATGACTCACAGGCATGTCACCTGTTAGAGGTCAGTCAGACTTGATGCATTAATATTCCACCATTTCTGGATGTAGAACAGGACTAGACAATGAAAAGGAAAGCAATGAACCGTGGTCAGATTCAATATACTTTTGATTATAAATTCAATGGTATTTGCTGATGGATTATGTAATAAATAATATCGTATGACAAAAGGATCAAGAAAAATTATTTAATGTAGCTTAAAAAATGTATCTTCTAAGGTAACTGGAGGGTAAACAGATTTGTTGCAGGAAACAATAAAGCAAACAGTGTGTGCATATTGAGTTTGAGATGCCAATTCATTTTCCAAGTGGAGATTTTGAGTGGAAAGTTGGAAATAAGACTAAAGTGCAGAGAGAATTCAGGGATGGACATTTTTCTTTAATAGAAGGTTTCAAGTATAAACTCTGTGTAGATAGAAAAGTAAAAGTGCTTCAAAGACCAAGACTAGAGACCTCACAACATTTAGCTTTGCAGAAGAAATAGAAGGTTTCAGTTAAAGAGAATCAAAAAGGGGTGTCCAATCTTTTGCTTCTTTGTACCACATTGGAAGAAGGAAAGTTGCCTCGGACTACAGATTAAATACACAAGCACTAATGAAAGGTGAAAAAAAAGGTTGAGTGGATAATTTGTGCAATACCCTGCACCACAGACAACCAAAAATGTCTTCCCATAATCTGCAGGCAGCCATGGGATGTGGGTTGGACTTGAAGTAAGAGGAAGGTGTGTGATGTTCTGAATGCCAAGTCAAGAGGGCCTTTCAAGAAGGAAGCAATCAACTCCATCAAACACTGCTGACACAATCAATAAAATACAGACTAAGAATTTGACGTTGACTTTGATAAAATAGAATAACTGGTGGTCACCAGAGGGACAGAATTATCAGCTATCATAGTTTCATTGAACAACATGGCGTAGAAAAATATAGAACATTGCTAACCTGAATTGCTTTAGAGACAGGAGGAAAGTTCAAAGATGCTGTGCCCGGCCATTGTGTTGCCGGAGTACTTTCCAGTCCAGGACAGGAATATCCTACTTAGGCCACTATGTGAAGCCTCTGGCCCAGGTCAGAAAATCAAAGCAGGGTGGTAGTAAAGAGAATATTGCATTTGTGACCAGAGGTGGGGACTCTGAATTGCAGAGCTGGGTTCAATGTGCAGTTGCTTCACTTACTACAAGAATTATGTCATCCTTCCCAAGTTGCCTGACTTTTCTAAGTCTCATTGTTTTTGATAATCATTTATTTAATTCCAACCTATACATTTGCTTTAATAGCTCTGTAAATAGTAGTTTACTATTATTATTATTACTATTATTAATATGGCACCCCACACATAAAGTATTAACCTCTCATCTGCCTATCCATTTTCTGCTTTGAAACTAGCATAAATTTTCTAAATAAAAAGGTAATTAATTTAAAATAATTTAGGGAGGTTTCATTGGCTTTAACAAGATCAAAATCCTTAACATGGCCTGCTCATCCCTCTGCATTCTGCTCCTTCTTCTCAAGTTGCACAGGCCTTATCCTCCCATATATTCTCTGCACTTCAGGCAAATTAGCCTCCTTCACTGCCTGCTCTATCTAGACTCCACATGACAGAGACTGTGCTCATGGACTGAGGACTCTGCTCATTGAATTTTAAAGGCTTAGTATTCTGCACATTTTGTCATATAATAGCTTAACCCTACTGTCCACAGAAGACTCTTGTAGTCTGAGTACCTGGGTCAGTTCACCCCTCATTGCACCATGTACATCCCCTGCGTAACTATTATTAGAGTTGTGATTTCACATTAATTTGAGTCATTCCCTACCTAGTATTTTCCTTTCCTATTGGCTTTTAAATAGGAAAGGTCTGAAACTGAGTCTGTTTTGCTTAGCAGTATCCCATCAAATGTTCCCCGAATTCTAAGAGACTCGTGGATGATTGGCAGCTATGTCAGTGGGGGTACAAATGGCATCTGAGTGATCCAGATCACATAGTAATGTTGTAAGAGATTCAAGGCCACTCATTATTATTATTTTTTTATTCAACAGAAATGTTGCTTTAATTACTAAATTTTCAGACTCTGATTCTTGTAGAGTTTTAGTAGGACTAAGTAAGGAATTGATATGGAATCAGCTCCATTTATCAAGTGTGCATAACAGACTACCCTAAAGCAACAGAAACGTTTATTTTGCTCTTAAATCTGCAATTCTAGCAGGGCTTAGCAGGGATATCTTATCTCTGCTACACTTGCTGTCAGCCAGGGAAGTTCAAAAATGGGTGGCTGGATGCATGGACTCATCACTGTGGGGGCCTGACCCCTGAGATTGGTGCCACAGACCTGCAACTGTCCATGGCCCGTTAGGAACCAGGCTGCACAGCAGGAGGTGAGCGGTGGGGGAGGAAGTGAAGCTTCATCTGTGTTTACAGCTGCTCCCCAGGGCTCCCACCATCACCTGAGCTCCATCCCCTGATTCTCACAGGAGCTGGAGCCCTATTGTAAATTTCTTATGAGAATCTGATGCTTGATGACCTGAGGTGGAAACGTCATGTGTTTGAATCATTCCAAAACCACGAAACTGGTCCCTGGTACCTAAAAGGTTGGCTGTCCTCATCATCTGAAAGCTCATCCAGTCATATGTCTGGTGACTCCCGCTGGCTTTGGGCTGGGACCTGAGCTCGGCTCATCTGTTGGGACGTCTCACCACATGGCCTGAGCTTTCTCGTGATATGGCAGCTGGTTCTAATGGTGACTGTCCTCAGAGAAACAGATGACCAGACCTAGCCTCACTTCCCCAGCCATCTATTTATTGAGGTGAAGGCCACTCATTTTTATCTTCTCATATTTCTCTCTCTCCCCCCCTTATGTAGACTAATTCATGTCTTCTTGAGTTTTCTTCCCCAATTATGGTAGAAAATAAATAAGTCTTAGGGATCAAATCAGTAAGCATACCACTTATGAAGTAAAAACTAAAATTGAAAGAATTTATTTACTGAAAGAGAAAGAAGGGTTGTTATTAATACCAATACATTGTTTTCACATGCCAGGATGGAGTGACAAGCTTAATAGTTATACTAAATATAATTTACATTTCAATGAAAATAACCAATTTTATTTCCTAAAATTAAAAAATTAGAGTATTACCCAAATGGGCAATGAAAAATTCAGATATAAAAATAAACACAAAATTTAATTCTATATCCTAAACCTACATTATCTTGGTAAAGATTTATCTCATTCGTAGGTAAAATACATAGTTCGTTGGAGTTAGAATGCTATCATTTTATGAATGAAGACTATGTGATTAAAACTAAACAATAATCAAACTTTATAGTAAAGAAAAGCCTTGTAATCCTACTAATTTTAACACATAGTTAAGTATCAAGCACACAGAAAGTTCAAAAGGAATATATGTTGACAAAATAAATACTGATAGAGGGGTGGTGCCTTTGGCTCAAGACAGTAGGGCACCGGCCCCATATGCCTAAGGTGGCAGGTTCAAACCCAGCCCCAGCCAAAAACTGCAAAAAAAATTATAAATAAATAATGATAGAATAACTTCTTCAGAAATAAGTTTAGAGGAGTGAGAAAGCATTTGGTTTACGGTACGTTATAATTATAATTCAAACATGTTGTCATGTTATTTTTTAAAAAATCACCTCAGGATATGAAAAGAAACCATTGAGGATTTTTACTTCACCTTATGTAAATATGGCTTATATTGTTTCGTTCTGTTCCTAATCTGCTAAAATTCAAATGCTAATAGTTTTTATGAAATTTTTTCATTCGATAACATTTATTCAATTCTAATCTCTGCAAACATACATTACTTTTATTTAGAATGAAACATTTTTGCAGTACATTAAAAAGATTTAGAAAATTATATATATATGTATTTATTAAATATTCTGTTAACAAAAGAAAAGCTTAGGAAGTAAAGGTGTTGATATTGCTTAATGTAAGTCACAATGAACCCACTCATGGGTTGGGGTAAAAAAAGAAGAAATTAACTGGTGACTCCATACTCAACTTCATGTGAATGTTATTTTTTGCATTATTATTATTGCTCTACATTTCGTTGCAACAATTGTCTGATTTCTTTTCTGAATGTATATATCTTCATCCATTCTTTACGAGTTTTTTTTTTTCTAGTCCTTAACTTAAACATTGTTATTGTTATTAAATTTTAGGCCTTGTTAATTTTTTGAAGGCAAAAAGTGCAAACCAAATAAACACATGTCTATGTATACAAAAAATTAAAAAAAAAGAGAAGACACTGGCCAGCTTCTTCCATCTTCTCTACAAATAAAAGCCTCAACTATAAAAAACAAACAAACAAAAAGAAAAGTCACTTGACCACAGGTGTTCCCCAAGTTACCAACATCTGACTTACATTCAACTCATGCTTATGACTTGAAGCTATTATAGTAAGTCTGCAAGTTGCAAATATACAACTGATGTGCAACTGGAACTTAAGAAGACAGGCTGTTACAGGTCATAGGTAAATGTATCTATTCTAACGTATAATAGAAATTCGATTTAAGAACAAACCTATAGAACCTATCTTGCTTGTAATCCAGGGACTGCCTTCATCTGAGCATCATGAAAACTCCGTGCACATCCATGTATGTGTGAATGTGTAACTTATCCTCCTAACCAAAAGAGAATCTCAAGTGTCAGCATGATGAGATGCCACTTCACGACTATAAGAATGACTGAAATCTAGAACACTGGCAATACCTAATCCCAACACAGATGAGCATGAAGCCACAGGAACTCTATTCATGAATAGTGGACATGCAAAATGGTACAGCACTTTGGGTGACAGTTTATCAATTCCTTACAAGACTCAACTTACTATATAATCCATGAACAATTCTCTTTGGTGCTTGTCAAAAAAATTTAAAACCATGTTCAGGAAAACAAAACTAGACATTAATAGCAACTTTATTCATATTTCCCAACATTGGAAGCAACCACAGTGTCTTCTGTTGGTGTACAGATGAATAAACTAGGGTACATTCAGAAAGTGGAATATTATCCAGTGTAGAAACAAATGAACAGTCACGTCATGAAAAGACATGGAAGGAACTTAAATGCGTGTTACTAAGTGAAAGAAGTCGGTCTGGAAAAGCTACACACTACATGAGTCCAACCATGTGATGTTTTATAAAAGACATAACTGTGGAGATGATGAAAAGGTCAGTAGTTGCCAGAGGTCGGGGGTAGTGAGAGACCAAGAGGCAGAGCTCAGAGGATTTTCAGGGCAGGGAAACTACTACTCTGTATGACGCTTGCATGTTGGATGCAAGTCATGGTACATTTGTCTAAACTCAAATTGTAGAATATACAACACCAAAAGTGAACACTAATGCCAGCTATAGACTTTGGGTGATAATGATGTGTCAAGGTAAGTTCATCAATTGTTCCCAATGTACCATACTGGGGGGGGGGGGGGAGATGTTGATGGAGCTAGAGGCTATGCATATGTGGATCAGGGACTCTCTCCAATTTCCACTCAATATTGCTATAAACCTAAAATTAACATAAAAATGAAATATATCAAAATTTTAAATTAAATAGTACTCACACACACATATGTGTTCTAAGGATCAGAGGCGGGTACGTTGGCCAGGGTGCAGTGGGGGAATATAAACTAGAAAATTTGAAGTTGTTTGCACTTTGATTTTTATTTAGAATGGTCCTATTTTCACTGACATTCCTAAAATGCTTAGGAATTAAAAAAAAATAAAATCACCTGTAAAAAATTGGGTTGCGTTTTCCATATATATATTTGAAATAAAGAAGATATTTGTTATAAGCTCTTATTAGTTTGGCTAAGATTTTGTCTTCTCTAAAGCTAGAGATTGCCCTGGGAAACACAGCAAATCAGAGTATTAGTGGTAGGATCATAAGACCAGTGTCTGGAATTCTTGGGCTCAAGCCCTACATTAAACACCCACCAGTTGTAGCACCTAGGACAAGTTATGCAACTTTTTAATTGAAAGATAAAATTACACATATTTATCATATTGATAGTGATGGTTTAAACTACATATACACTGTAGGAAAACTAAATCTAACTTTTGCCTAAGCTTCCCATAGACTCTGAAGAAAAAAACCAGGGCATTATAAAATAACTTCCTCCTTTAATTATCTAAATAATACCTTCATATCCTGAAACAGCTAATCAGCTGGTTAAACTCATGGGAATCAGGGAATGTTTCAAACACCATGAAATTCTAGGATAGCCTTACATTGAAAATTGTGAAAATAAGCTTTAATGGTCCACTTTAACAAGAAATATCACAGCTCCAGTTTTAAAATAGAATCATCATTAATACCCATTATAAATGGTATCCTGGCAATATAAACTTAAAAAAATTCAAACTGTTCTTTGTAACTAGAAGTTGGCTATTTTAAATCTATGCTTCTCAAATAATTGAGGCTCCTGGCCTTGCAATTCAATAATGTCCAGATAATGCTGCTAATGTATTTAATGTATAAAAATGTATCGCCTGGCTTTCTGCAGACCATTTTTTTATTTCATGAATGTAAATGGTCTCATTAGCCAAGATTGCCACAGGCATAAAGCATCAGCCAGGTCTAAAAGTACATTTTAAGTGCTTTTATAATTCTTGGGCACCTTTTGAGAACTTTAATGTTTTCTTTTTAACTATCATTCATGAAATTAACAAAAGAAAAAAAAAAAGAAAGAAAAGACAAGCACAGCATAGAAAGAATGAGGTAAAACTGAGAAATTCATGCTGGAATATACTCTGTGATTCTCCTGTTTCCTAACTGGAGACATTGTTTAAAATTGTCTGAAAATATTTTAGAGAAGAATAAAAGAGTAGAAATTGGAAGTAACATCGCTAAGGGAACTCTTGAAAAAAAAAAAAAAAGAAAATTCAAAACAGCCTAAGAGAAATAGGAATGTTAAAATGACAGAATTTTACTACCCACTCCCATCTGCCATAATCTTTTGTCACAACTTGTAATAAATAGCTGTTTGTAATTGAGATTCTAATGAACACTAAGAAAGCCCAAGCGCATTACTGGAATTTAAAGCAGCAAAGAAAAACAAAACACATAAAACAATTTTTTTTTTTATTTCCACAAACTGTGTAATTAGTCAGTGGTTAATTTGTAAACCAGATTATTAGCCCCTCAATTATCAAAGTTTGTTTTGAAAATGGATAAAGCAGTGGAATTCAAAAGTTGAGATCACCCATTCAATCAAGTGTTGAACATTATTTATGCAGATAACTTAGAGCCTTTCTTGACCTCCTCAGTCTTTTTACTGAGGATGAGGACCAGACAATTCTCTCATTTAACAAGACATGACCCTTGCTTGCCTTTTGCCTTTTCATCCGTCTTTGGGATCTTCTATGCATTACCTATGGCTAAAATTCTTTATCAAATTAAATGCTATAAAGTACATTCTCATTTCTTAATCACCAACTTTTAGTCTGCAGGCCAATTATTGTTTACACTAGTCTTAGGTCTTTCTCTAGGTCACAGGATGCCATGACCTTTTTGGGGTCTAAAGCCCTGAAATGACCAGAAAATCTTTGTGAGAATGTTGAGTACCCCTGGGCAGGCTAGATAACTCTGCTAATTAAGGAGAAAGTGTTTTACAAGGATCTGCTCTTCTAGCACACGGGATATTAAAGGACAGGTTCCTGTGCTTACCAAATCCACAAACCAGAGAATGAGGCTGGAAAAACCACGGCAGTTTTGTCTGAGTGCAAAGCCCACCCATCTTCCCAACAGAACCCAGCAAACGGGGCAGGCGCTCCACCCTGGGGCCCTCATTCCCAATCACACTCACACACTCAGAGGAAGTTTGGTGTGTTAGGGGGGTTTGTATGCTTGTTTTTGACTCTTGCACCAAATTGAAAATAATGATTTATTGTCCGTCCTCTTTGTAAGTGGCTATATATATATATATATATATATATATATATATATATATAGTTATGGATACATAGAAAGACTTCTTATAAATAGAATTAAATTTTCCTTCATAATGAAAGATATTGTTTGCAAGGTGATGAATTTGTTAAGTTAATTGTAAGGGTAAGAAAGAGAAAAGCAAAATAACTGAGTGCAATAATGTGTCACTAACATTGGTGCAGGAGGCAAGAGCAGGTGAATTGTTCAAAAACAACTTCATGGTATAGCTGGTCTCTAAATTTCTGACCCCACAGTTGATCCATCTCTATCGTGTCTTCTTTCAAATATGTTTTCTTAAGGAATTATTTCTCCACTTTGGAGGCTGAGTGTTTGTACAAGTGTTTTGTTTTTGGAAGGAGCTGTCATTCCATCACCTTTGGTCCATCTAAGCAAGTGGGATAGAAATACGTATGAGTTCAATGAAACACTCTGTATACAGGTCATGCTAAGGTTAGAATTCAGGTTCTGCTTAATCAATGGTTCTGGAAGAACTGGTTAGCTACATGTAGAAGACTGAAACTGGACCCGCACCTCTAAAAACTGACTCTCGGTGGATAAAATATTTAAATTTAAGACATGAAATGTTAAAAATTCTAGATGAATGTGTGGGAAAAATTCTTGACAACATTGGCTCAGGACATGATTTTATGAAGAAGACCCCCGTGGTGATTGCAAAACAAAAATGAAAAAGAAAGAAAGAACAGAAAGCACACAAAAACATGACTGGGACATGATCAAACTAGAAAACTTCTACACAACTGAGGGTACAATTACTAAAGCGAATAGGTACAGCCTTCAGAAGGGAAAAGATATTTGCATGCTGCTAATCTGACAAAGGGCTGATTACTAGAATCTACAGAGAACTCAAGCTAATCAACAAGAAAAGAGCAAACAATCCCATTTATAAGAGAGCAAGAAACATGAACAGAACCTTCTCTGAAGAAGATAGATAAATTGTCAACATACACATGAGAAATGCTCAAGGTCCCTAATAATCAGATAAGTGCAAATCAAAACCACCTGAGATGTCACCTAACCAGTGAGAATGGCCAACATCACAAACTCCTAAAGCTGTAGGTGCTGGCGTGGATGTGCAGACACTTCTAGGGGGATTGCAAACTAATACAACCCCTCTGGAAAGAAGAATGGAGAATCCTCAAAGAGCTTTAGATAAAATGTGGACCTTTCATTTTATCTAACAATCCCATTATTAGGTATCTGCCCAGAAGAAAAAAATTATTTTTCCATAAGGACATTTTCACTAGAATATTCATTGAAACTCAATTCACAATTGCCAAGATGTGGAAGAAACCCAAGTTCCCATCAGCTCATAAATGGATTAATAAACCATAGTTTGTGTATACCGTGGAATACTATTTAGCCATGAGAAATGGAGACATCTTGGGGCAGTGCCTGTGTCTCAAAGGAGTAGGACACTGGCCCCATGTATCAGAGGTGGCAGGTTCAAGCCCAGCCCAGGCCAAAAAAAGAAAAAAGAAAGAAATGGAGACATCTTTTGTGTTTACCTGGACAGAGTTTAAAGAACATTCTTCTTAATAAAATATCACAGGAATGGAAAAGCAAGTATCCTATGTATGCAATTCAAATTTGAAACCAATAGATAAACTACAGCCCCACATGAGAGAAAAACAAAATTCAAGTTGGTGGGAGAGGACACAGGATAAGGAAGGAGGAAGAGGATTGGTAAACTCTTACCTAAAGGGCTCCCATGGGAGAAAGTTCAACTACAACATGAACTTTACCTAACAAACAAGAAAAAACATGTAACCTAATCATTTGTACCTTCATACTAATCTGAAATTATTATTATTATTTGTTTTTGAGACAGAGCCATGGCATCACAGCTCACAGTGACATCAAACTCTTCAGCTTAAGCGATTCTCTTGCCTCAGCCTCCCAGGTAGCTGGGACTACAGGTGCCTACCACAATGCCCAGCTATGTTTTGTTGCAGTTTTCATTGTTGTTTAGCTGGCCTGGGCCGGGTTCAAATCCACCAGCTTCAGTGTATGTAGATGGCTGACGCTGTAACCACTGCGGTACAGGCACGAAACCACTAACCTGAAATTAAAAAAAAAAAAAAAAAAAAAAAGATTCAGGTTTTACAATTACTAACTAACCTGAACTTGCCCATGTTGATTAAGCACTGCAGGCCTCAGCTTCCTCATTACTAAAGTGGGTAAACAAAGGACCATAGAACCTACCTCACAGTGTTGCAAATTATCTTCTTACAAGTACATAGTCTGAAAAATTTTAATCTCAAAATATTTTGTGATAGTTTTGCAATATGTCTTCTAGATAGTGGGATTACACAAACAGGTTATGTGCCTTTCTTCTAAAAGTTGGCAGCTTCGTGAAGATCCACACAACTGTTAGAAATTACAATGTGCAGAGTCTTCAGTGTTACACACAGGCCAAGTTAGAAGTCTCTTGGAAGCTTAGAAGTGAAGGACATCTCTCAGCCTTTCTGCTCACTGTGAATCTTGGGGACCAGTGGTGGAGGTGGAGCAGGGAAGAGAGAGCAGGCAAGGAAAGAGCCTTCCAAAGGAATTTTGAGAGTATATTCTTTGTTTACGAACGTGATTATTTCCCATCATTGTTTTCTTTTTTGTGGTTTTGTTTGTTTTCATTATTGCAGAGCTGTGTATGTCTAAGGACAGAATTCCCTTAAAGGAAAATAACTGCCAACAGTCTACTAAGAATTGACTTAAAAAAGCTAAGCAACCTCTAAGGAGAAAATTAAGTTGCATTACCATATATTTTATATTGATTTGAAAAATGCCAAGTTATCTTCCTCATACACAAGAAAATTGTCATGAATGTAATGACAGGCCATATTAAGAGAGAACTCTAAAGCCTTTGGAAATAAATTATTTAAAGAACAGCATACATTTTAAGAGCTCTTTTCCTTCTTTACCAAATTGACTCTTAGTTGCTCTTCGAGACAGATTTACTCATCTCCTTTGAAAAGCCCGTCCTGAATTCCTGCACACTAACACCCCCTCCACCTGGGTGTGATTAGAGGCCATCGTAGGATGACACTGTGCGGCCACTGTTGATGTGCTGACCTCAGCTTTCTGCTGGACTCCTAGATGTTACTTCATTGAAGTAAAATATGTCGATCCTTGAACAACCTGGATTTGAACTGCTTGGATTCACTTACAACTGAATTTATTATATACATATTTCTGCCTGTGCCACCCTGACTCAGTGAGACCACGCCCTCCTCCTCTCCTCCTCAGCCTGTTCAACACGGAGACAATGAGGAAAAAGCCCTTTCTGATGATCCGCTCCCAAATAGTAAATAGTAAAACATATTTTCACTTCCTTATGATGTTCTTAACGTCTTCTTTTCTCTGGCTTACTTTATTGTAAAAATACATTGTATTATACATATACAAAATATGTGTCAATCAACTATTATGCCTTTTTTGCATTTCTATTTTCTGGCATGCAACTTGATCACAGTAACTCATCAATTGCTTGTTGATTTAGTTAGCAAATGGCTAAACTAACTAATGATGTCGCATCTTAATGAAAGGCATGACACTTTGTCCCAGAGATTTGGTGTGGGAGGCAGAAAAATTCCCCTCCCCCAAAGCTGTCATGTCTTAATAATCCAAACCTATGAATATGTTATATTACACAGAAAAAAGGGTCTTTGTTGATATGATTAAGAGTAGAGACCTTGCTGGTTATTATGGCCCACACGTGCAATCCCAGCACTTTGGGAGGCCGAGGCAGGAAGATCTCCTGAGGTCAGGAGTTTACGGATGTAATGTGCTCTGATTTTGTCATTGCGCTCCAGCCTGCTGAGGGGCAAGACTTTGTCTCAAAAAAAAAAAAGCACAGACCTTAAAAAGGGGAGATGATCTTGAATTATCAAAGTGGGCCCCAAATATGGGGAAGAGAACTTAAAAGTGACCAGGCCAGAAGAACAGGGAAGTCTGCGAAAGAATGATCAGGAGATGAAATGTTGTTGGCTTGACAAGGGAGGCGGGAGGCCTCTCGGAGGGGAAAGGCAAACAGGATTCGCCTTTGAGTGTAGAAAGATGCGCTCACTGTCTGACCCTCAGGAGCTGGCTGACATTTCCATGTCCAGCTGACTGACACTTCGTATATTGTAAAACAATTCAACTTAAATCATCCAACCTTTATCTTCTCTACTCCATCCTTGACATACCTAATACCTGGCTGAGACACTCTGATCTTAGAATCAAGGGCTAAGTGTGCCCT
>CAUYPK010012894.1:0-22518 GCA_963574355.1 Loris lydekkerianus
TACTTTTTCTTCCATTCTTGAGACACTTTACTAAGAAGAATATGTTCCAGCTCCATCCATGTAAACATGAAAGAGGTAAAGTCTCCATCTTTCTTTAAGGCTGCATAATATTCCCTGGTGTACATATACCACAATTTATTAATCCATTCATGGATCGATGGGCATTTGGGCTTTTTCCATGACTTAGCAATTATGAATTGGGCTACAAGAAACATTCTGGTACAAATATCTTTATTATGATTTGATTTTTGGTCTTTTGGGTATATGCCCAGTAGAGGAATTACAAAATTGAATGGCAGGTCTATTTTTAGATCTCTAAGTATTCTCCATATATCTTTCCCTTTTAACACCCTGCTTTTAAACAGGAAGCTCAGCTGAAAGAGTTTAGTAATAACTGAAATCCTGTGAAACTCCAGCTCTCCCTTGTAAGCACTCCCCTTACCAGGTGTTGGCTCCTGTGAAATTCGGCCCCACCCCTAGTATACCTTATAAAAGGTTTCCCCCCTGCTTCCGGGGGTCCTGAGACTTGGAGGCATAAGCCTATCAGTAAAGGCCCTGTGCTTACTATGGATTCAGTGTACTGGCGTTCCTCAATTCCACTCCCTTCAGGTATAATAAAAGAGGAATTGAAGAAGCATGGTGGTGGAATCCCATCATATTTAATCAATTTAAATAAAAAATTTGAGAACTTATTTTGGAATTACCTTTTATTTGCTACTCTGATCTCTTGATTGATACCTTTCTAAGCTACACTATTCTTCAAAAAGAAATGTCTGATAGACTCTCGACCAGCTGTTCATACACCTCAGGTCTTTCCTAAGCAGTTTTTTCACTCTGTATTTTGGACATTTGACCACTGAGGTTAAGTTGTACCTTTTGTTTCTTTAAAAAAAAAAAAATATATATATATACTGTTAATTTTAATCCTAGACAAATAAGAGACGATGTGAAATACAAAAGGTCAGTGAGTGAGAGATCTGTGTTTTTATGCAGTTTTTACGTAAATATCCTGGGGTCTTTGGACTATCAGTTTAAACCTTTGAGTATCGAGTTTCTTCCCTGTTATTAGGATTATTCAGTCAAGGATTGTCTGAACAGACTTCATCAGGTCTGTGAACAACCACAAATTTTATGCACACTTGTCTCAGGACACATGTTTAGGTTGTAAACATTTAATTAAAAATTTTAAAATAAAAATGGACAGATGAATTGTATATATTCATCAAATATAGTATGTTGCTCTAAAATAGGTATACATTGTTAAAAGGGATAATGGGGCTAATTAATACCTACATTATCTCATTTAGTGATTTTGTGGAGAAAACACTTAAAATTTCTTCTAGCAATTATCAAGAATACAATATATCATTCTTAACCATAGTCAACAGGTTGTACAAGAGACTTCCTGACATTAACCTCTTATCTAAATAAAATGTTGTATTCTTTGACCAATATCTCACCAATCCACTGCCTCTCCTCTGCAGCCTGGCCTGAATCATCCTGACTAACTGAAAGGATTTATTGGAAACCACTTGGATCCATTCACAGAATAGAACAAAGTTCAACAGAATGAATGGTCACTGCCCTTCTACTCTCTTCTTCAGTTGGTTCAACTTCTTTACACATACACAGAGTTCACTCTACATGCACGTGAAATTAGGTGGTATTCATCTTTCAGTGCCTGGCTTAAAAAAAAATCAAAATTATTTCCTCCAAAAGGCTAAAAAAACTCAGTATTATGTGTTTCAAGGTCTCTTTTAGCCATAAAACTATATACTATTTAGTGAAGTACATTTTTTTTCAGTCTCTAATATCATAAACTTGCTTACCTTTTGCCCTATAAACTAATTATTTCTCAATTTATGTATTGTTCAGTTGTGTAGAAAAGAACTGGTTCAAAATTTAAAACCATGTTGGTGAAGTCCCTTTTTGCTTGTTTTTACACGTTCACTCCTTATTTCACAATGTCACACAATGTGCCTTCTCATGTATTGGAATCAAAAGAGAAGTTCCACCTAGTTCTGGCTATGTGTGTGTGTGTGTGTATATATATATATATATCCCCGAAAGTCCCCCATCTCTGAAAGTCTTAATAGATTACTCAAGCTAACCCTGAATGTTGATGATAAGGAAGCAAGTAACTAACCCTTCCCCTGAGTTGCTTAAGACCACACCTTCTGGTCCTGAACCACCTGGGGTTAGCACTCCATCCACCTCTCCTTCCAGTCTGTCTAGAGCCCTGTTTTGCTTTCTGCAGAGAATTTACAGCATTCCTTTATACCCGGATGGTCATTAACTATATTGTCAGAAAAAGTATAAGACAGTGGAAATAAAATAATGTGATTCAGTTGATGGTAGGGTGATGTGACAAAAAAGATTGGACTCTACCTAACAAATTCAAATATTGTGACCTGGTTGTTTGTATCCACACATTAACCTGAAATAAAAATAAATAAAAAATAGCATCTGTGCTGTAGATAGCTCTTAAGTTGGGTCATATCTGGTGAAGTAGGTAAAATAATTTATATGAATCTTCTCTATGAACTACTAGATTACACTTGGTAAGCTTGGAAGTAAAGGCTACAACTTGAGTCACAACTTATAATTCTTCATAAACCTTTAGGGTCTTAGTTAACACTTTTCTGTACAGATGCTTGGTTTGTGACTCATTGCACAATATAAGGAGAAAAAACTAGAAAGGCTACTTTATATATACCTTATATTTAATCTTAAATATATAAAATGTGCTCTTATTTTCTTTGATGTCTGTGGCTTAGTCAAAATGACCTCAAAGTTTGAAGACCTACACTTATCCCAAGTAAATCCTAAACAAGTTGGTGGCTTTTACAGAAAACGAACCCACATTTCTCCAGTGAGCCCAGTGAGACATTTTGGGGAAATACACTGTTTGAACCCTGTTTATGAGGAACAAGGCAGTTTTCCAGGCGATTGTTTCTGATATAAGAATGAAGAACTCACAGGAGAACAGCCAACATATATAAGTAACTTTATGTGACGAGCAGTGAAAGGATATAGGAAAATTTAAAATACCGCTCTAGGTTTAAGAAGGTGTATCAATCAGTGTCCTGCCAGGAAAAGATAAATAAATTACGTTAAGTCTTTCAAAAAGAAGGAAGTCAATACAGGGATTTGTTATGGTAAGAAATGGAAGAGCTGAGAAGACAAACAGGGTCAGGCTGGGGCAGCCCTGAGATTCGCCGCAGCAGAAAGCTCTAACCTTCTTCAGGGGTAGAGAAATAATAGGAGGGGCCATTGTTGCTAGCACCCCGAAACCGGGACATCTCGTGATGGGGAGCTGTGACACAGACTGAGTGGGCACAGCAGCCGCAGGAATAATCACGGAAAGCAGAAACATCCCAGCTTCCTCCACCTCCTTCCTAATTACCCCGAGTTTCTGAGAAAGGAGCCTGAGAAAGGCAGATGAGCACAAGGAGATCAGAGCAGGCACAGAGCAGGTGAATGAGCCTGAGAGCGACAGGGGACACACCCTGGAGGAGCTGTTTGCAGAAACAATACCAAAGGCTAAAACAATTAGATGGAAGCATCAGAAAATATGTCACCAAGTGCTCAAAATACAGACAGAAACTAGAAAGAAGTTAAGACACAAGAAATGTCTCTGCTCGGTAAGGATACGGGTATGGAGATCAAAAAAGCTGAGAGGAGGTAGAACTTGCCTTGTGACCCAAATTGATTTGAGGAGAAATCAGGCAGATATTTAGAGACTAGAGGTGAATCATAAGAAAAGGCAAAGTCAGATGAGCACGGTGTTTCACCTGTGCTCCCAGCACTCTGAGGTGGATTGCCTGAGGCAAGAGGATTGGTGGACCCAAGAGTTGGAGGTTGCTGTGAGCTATGGCGTCATGGCACTCTACACAGGATGACAGAGTGAGATTCTGTCTCAAAAAAAAAAAAGGTATACATATGAGGTGAGGTTGGAGAAGGAAGGAAGTTGTACAGGCTGCAAAGAGACCAGAAAAATAATTCCTCCCTGTCTCTTCATCTTCCATCCTTACTTCCTTTCTCCACTAAATCAATCTTTCTGGTACCCAGAGTTGCCCATGGAAGGTACAAAATGTTAGGTAGTAACAACAGTGTCTATTTGTTACCCTTGGAGAGTTTAAAATTTAGCTGTAGCTAAATAAAAATAAAAAAATAGAAAACCAACCAGTAAACAAAGAAATACATAATTTCAAATTGTGGAAAGGCTAGAAAAGAAAACAAAGTAAAATCAAAAAGAAAGTTGTTCAGGGATAAGAAAGAGATCAGGGGTTTGACCCCTCACATGCAAAGTATTAAAGAGTATTTTGGGAATATTTGTTAGTGCTGTAAAAAGTGATTCATTGCAGGTTTTTGACAAAGAAGGTGGCATGGGGAAAATTATTTTTTTAGGTTTTTCTAAGGGGTTGATTGGAGTCATACAAGTCTGTGACAGCATTATATTCAAAAATCAAATTTAGACTATCAGCAACTGTGGATACAGGGGAAAAAACAGCAGAGATATTGCAAGACTTGATGACGAACTTGACACTGCGTTTAAGTTGAAGTCAAGTAAATTTAACTTGGGAGGCCAGAGTAATAATGATGCCATTAATAGAGGAAGAGAAGTCAGCAGCTTTACATCAGAAAAGCAGTTTTAGGCACATAAAGATGATGTTCACACAAGACCACTTGAGACTTAGAAAAGTGATGCAGCTTATTTGGATGTGATGGGTCCATCCAAAAAGGAAGGGGAAGAAGCTGGGCATAGTCCAGCTATGCGTGGAATTATGGAAAATCATGCTCTTAGGGTGACAGGACAGAAAAGTCGATTGTTCTCATGCAATGGGATAATCCATTATTTTTTAATTTTTGTAATTGTATCACAGTTTCCACTGGAGTCTGAGAAGTTTGTTCCGTAGCTGTAGATTCTCAGAGACTGCCCCTGGAAGACAGCTGGTCCTCAAACTGTTCATTGGTGATAGATTATCGGAATGCTGTGGATCTCTGAGGACAATTAGGTACTTTTCAGAATCATTTGGGCACTGAGTCTTTCTTTCCTAGCATGGTATGTGGCCTTGTATATGCTGAATTTAATACAAAATTGAGGAAAAATCGAATTGCGTGTTAACAGTCATCTAAATAGAAATACACAGACTACTAAAAAAAAATCCTCTGACACCGGGAGCTGGACCAGGCACTTGCCATCCGGGGCAGTGTGCAGGCAGCGTCTGGTCAGACGTGAATTACTAACTCAGTCTTCTTGCCGTTTGACTTAGGATGACTGAGAAATGACTAAGAAATGACTCATGCTATTTCCAGAATTCCCCTATGGAATTTCAAAGAATTTTTACTTTATTGTGGTAAAACCACCTAGCATGAGACTACCCTCTTAACACATTTCTAAGGGTAAAGTACATTATTTTTATCCCCTATGGGGATTGAGCTGTGGTCTCCCCCAGGACTCACCATAACTTCGCACCCCTGGTTGGCCTCCTTTTTCTCTTTATCCCATCTCCCTACTTCCCTAAAAAAATTTTTCCTGGGAACACTTCCTAATGGAACAGTTTTATATATCCTCACTCAGTTTTTATATTTCCTAAAACCACCTTAAGTCAGAAGGCACAAGCTGTCCCAAAGTCACCCCTATAGTCACTGTACATAAGTAAAATGGGAAATTGTAACTAAATGTATCTTTAGTTACCAGTCATTCTAAAATTTTACAAAGCATATAGAACATTTGTAAATATTTTATAAAAATTTGAAATGAATATTTTGTAAATAAAAAAAAAAGAAAAGTCTGAGCAGTGCTTCTTTGCTGAAGTGTTCCAGAAGATTATGGAATGTTTAAGGATATTCAATAAAAATTCAAAATATAGTGGAGATTAGGCTAGATTGTATCTAAGAAGCCTTTGGTATGATTTCTGGTTGCAATTGTGTCAACTCAATGAAGTTAACGTTGGTTAGTGAACTGTGTTTATATCACCGATGGAGTTAATGTTGGTTAGTGAACTGTGCTTAGGTCACCAATGGAGTTAACGCTGGTTAGTGAGTGTATTTATATTACCAGATCACCATTAGCTGCACAGAGTGACAAGAGACTGTAGCCGCAGTAGAAATTGCTCACATTCTGACCAAAGTGGGAAAGGATAGAATTCGGAGTCATGTTACAACGGATGCTTTTCAATGTCCAGGAAAGTTTGAAAAACTCTCCTTGGGAGACTCTAGTAAGATGCATAGAGCCATGAATTAAGTACTCATGTAAAAGATTTTAGAAGAAGCCAGAAGAAGATAGATGTTTAAATATGCTTATGCTATTTTTTCAAAGCCAAAAAAGGAGACACTAGAATTGTTTGTCATATCTGAACTGTTGCTGAGAAACTAGGAAAGGTATTTCCAAAGTAGGGTGCCAGCTAACGCTGAAAAACCTTGGGGGCCGCTTGCCAAAACTGTAAACTCCATTTGTCACAGAGCCTGTGGAGTACAGAGTTTCTTCTAAATTTATCTTCTCCATTTGTTTTTGTCATAGAATTATAAACAACGTGAGGTTAGACACATGAAATTGCTATATGTGTTGCTTCTTTTAGCTCTGTTAGAAGCAGCTTTGTTTAATATCAACTGCACTGTTAAAATTTAGGAGGACTCAGATTCCATGAGATCCTATGGTTTTCAGGGTTAGGGAGGATGTCTTTTCCTTTTCTGAGTGCTCCAAATTGTCCCCACTTGGTGGCTATTACGTATGAGGTATTACGTACTAGCCCAGACTTGTGAAGCAATGAGTGAATAAAGAGAATGAATGAATTACTGACTAAAAATCAACATAGAGATGTTTCTTTGATGTTTTGTGAAGTAAGATATTGTGCAGATATGCTAAATAGGACGAAATGAAATTTTTGATATTTTACTATTTTTGATCTATAGAAATGCCAGTTTCTAGTTGTTCAACTGAACAGGGATGACTAGTTGGTAGCTCACCACTCTTTCCTTTATCCAAATATCATATTCAGAACATATTGTGATTCATTAGTCCCCTATTAAGGGCCAGCTGTTCAGATAAGTGTTTTTTCATGTTATCGTACTTAATCCTTAAAACAGCCCCACAGTAGGTGAAATTCTAAAACAGCCCCCAAGGTGTACAATTTTGCACATTAACCCTGGGACTGTGCATCTCACGGAGTTTTCTTCCACAATTAGATGATGTTAAATAGCACAGTTAGTTTTATAAAAAGGGAGGTTATTTGCAGAGGGGAGGCCTAACGTAATCTTATGAGCCATTTAAATTTGGCTCTAGAGGTCAGACACAGAAGTCAAAGATTTGAAGCATGAGAGAAATTTGACGTGAGACAGATTGTCCATTGCTGGTTTCATATGGCAAGGAGCGACGGGCAGCTTCTGGGCGCTAAGATGGTCCTAAACCAACAGCCAGCAGGAAAACGAGAGTCAGTTCTACAACAAAGAAAAGAGTTCTTCCAGCAGCTGCAGTGCTTTGACGAGAACCCCAAGCCATGGATGAGAATCCTGGACCCAGACACCTGTCCTTTAGCCCTAGGACACCCTAAGCAGAGAATCTAGGCACCAGTGTGCCTAGCTCGGGATATACAGTGATTGACAGGCATTCAATTTACGTTGTCCTTAAGCCCCAAGTTCACAGTACTGGTTGCCCAGAAATGGAAAATAAATACAAACTGATAGAGTGTGAATGTTGACCCCTCCTGAAAATTACCCAGGCTCAAGTATTCTGGTATAGAGGAGCAAATGAGCTAAGACAGAATATTGGTGCCAGGGTTCTGGGGTGTGGTTGTAAAAAATACCTGAGTGGCTGTAGGTAAGTGATAGGCAGAGGCTGGAAAAATTTGGACGTCTACTGTTCTGCTAATTCTTTATTTTATATTCTGTCCTTCAGTTTTATTGTTCCTGTTTCTCTTTGCCTCTTTTTGAGGTAGTGAAACTTTGTTTTTTTTTTTTTTAGTATTAGATCTTAATTCTTCTGTTGACTTTTTTGATTAGTGTTTGCAGTATATTTTTAGTTACAACACATACTATGAATGTTAATATAATTAGTATTTTACTACATGACATAAAGTACAAAGCTTTGCAATCACATAGCTCTATATACTATCCCATCCTTTGTGTTATTATTGTACAATATACATTATAAACCCCAAAATACAATGTTCTAATTTTTGCTTTAAATAGTCATATACTTTTTTGGAAACTCCATTAGAGAGAGAAAAGTATATATTAATATAATCTATCAAAATACCAACATCATTTCTCTTAGATGTAGAAAAAATAATTCTATGCTTCATTTGAAACCAGGAAAGAGCCTGAATAGCCAAAATAAACTTAAACAAAAGGAATGAATTGAGAGGCATCACTTTACCAGACTTTTTAGCCAGCCGTTCTCAACCTGTGGGTTGCAACCCACTGGAACTATATTAAAGAACGGCAGCATTGGGAAGGTTGAGAACCACTGCACTGCAAGGCTATAGAAACCAAAACAGTTGGTACTAGCATAAAAATAGAGGCATAGACCAAGGCAACAGAGAACCAAGGTTCAAAATCATCCATATATAGCTATCTGATCTTTGACAAAGCATACAACAATATATACTGGGGAAAAAAATTGCTATTTAATAAACACCGCTGAGAAGGTTGGACAGTCACATGTAGAAGAATGAAAAGGTGAAGTACTTCTTACTCACTAAAAAAATAATTCAAGATGGATAACAGACTTAAGACGTGAAACCATTAGAATTCTAGGAAAAAAGTTGGACAAACTCTTCTAGATATCAGTCTAGGCAAAGAATTTATGAAGAAGACCCCAGTGACAATCATAGCAACAACCAAAACAAAGAAATGGGGATTGATTAAACTCAAAAGCTTCTACACAGCCAAAGAAATGATCTACATGATGGATGAAAATATTCACATGCTATATATCCAATAAAGGGCTAATAGCTAGAGTCTGCAAATAACTCCAACAAAGCAGCAAGAAAAAGAATCAAACAACCCCATTAAAAAGTGGGCATAAGGCATGAACAGAAGCTTTTCAGAAGAAGATAGACAAATGGCCAATAAACATGAAAAAGTGCTCAAGGTCACTAATCATCAGGGGAAATGCAAATCAAAACCACACTGAGATAACCAGTGAGAAAGGCTTTTATTAAAATGTCTCAAAATGATATATGGTGCAGTGAACACAGAGAGAAAGGGACACTTACACTCAGTGAGTGGAACAGCAAACTTATACGACCTCGATGGAAAATAGTATGGACATTCTTCAAAGAACTTAAAGTAGACCTACGATTTGATTCAGCAGTCCCACTGCTGGGTATTTACATAAAGGAAAAAAGGTCATTTTATCAAAAAGACACATGCACTTGAATGTTTATTTCAACACAGTTCACAATCACAAAGATGTGGAATCAACCCAAGTGTCTGTCAATTCACGAGTGGATTAATAAGATGTGGTATATGAGTGCCTTAGTCAGCCATTAGAACACGAATTAATTCCTTTTATATAAATTTGGGTGAAATTAGAGACCATTCTCATTAGTGAAGTATTGCAAATATAAAAAAACAAACACCACATGCACTCTGTTAAATTAGAGCTAACCAAATAGCACTCATGTGCACAGTGAGAAATAAAACTCCTTCAAAATTGGGCAGATGGGAGAAGGGAGATGGGGGTGGGTGAAATCATACCTAGAAATAATAATATGCACTTATAACTTAGTCTCAAGCAGTACAAAAGTAGTCCATGTAATCTAAACATTTGTGCCCCTGGAATGTTCAGAAACTAAAGAGAGAGAGAGAGGGGGAGAGAGAGAGAGAGAGAGAGAGGGAAAGATAAATAAATACAAGCATCATTTTCAATATTCCTCATTTCTTTCTGAATTTTCTTTTGGTGTCATATGCCTTTGGATAAAAGAAATTTGTTTAGCATGTCTAACTACAGTTCTTCAAGTTGTCATTTTTTCTGAGAATGTCTACATTTTGCTTTCATTCTTGAAAAATTTACACTAAACGTAGAATTCTTTTAGCTCTTCAAATATATTATTTTATTATATTCTTGTCCCCATTATTTCTGATGAGAAGTCTGCTATCATTTCTATTATTGCTTCTGTATATGCCATTTGCTGTTTTTTTTCTCATTACTTTCAATGATTTTTCTTTATATTTGTATTTTACCAGCCTGCTTGGTTTCATTGAGCTTTCTACATCTGTAAGTTTATGTTTTTCACCATATTCTAAAAAAAAAAAAAAAAAAAAAAAAATTACTAACATATTAAATTTATTTTTCCTTATTCACTTTCTCTCATCTTCTGAGAGAGACTATATCACATTTGTAATGTAATATAAAGATTTCTAGATATCGTCTCAGAAAGTGACTAAGACTTTTTCCCCATCCTTTTTTTATTTTAAAAATGGAATATTTTTTTATTGATCCATCATTAATTTTACTGAGCTTAGCCGCAAGCTGCCATTAAGCTTATCCGCTGACTGAATCAGTTTGGATACTTTCTTTAGGTTCTAAATTTTAATTTGTTTTCAGAAAATAGACTCTGTTTCTACCTGTTGAGGTTATCTATCTACTAATTTATTGTGACTTTGTTTTAATTGATCTTAGAGGATATTTATAATAATCTTGAATTTTTGTATATTCATTCTGTCCTCTAGGTCATCCAAGGTTTGGTTTCAATTAGCTGATTTATTTTGTCTTTATTATGTGAACATTTTCTTGTTTTTCTTTTAATGTGTCATAATGTTTTAATTTATTCTGGACATTTTAGGTGATACAGGGTAGACAGTCTAGCTTCTATTATCTTCCTCTGAAAAGAGTATTGTTTTAGTTCTATCAGACAGTTAACCTGGCTTGACTCAAACTTCAGCTCTGTTTCTCCTTCAGGGAAGCAACTGAAATCTATACTTTTGGTTCTATCCGTTTTCTGGCAATGATTTTCTGCTGCTTTCTTTGGAGTCAATCCACTTTCTTGTAACTTTGGGTCAGCCAAAGATTTAGAATATTTTGATTCCTGTAATACAAGCTTAGTGCCTCTTAAATAAAACCTTCAATTAAAAAATTTCCTTTTCTGAAATTTTGTGGCAGCTCTAAATTCTGTCTTCTAATTCTTCAAAACTACAGCTTCTTGTTTAATTTTTAGATACACTATTGCTAGAACTGGGAAGTGCCTGCAGATGAAAGCCTTGGTAATACATCACTACATGTCAAGATAGACAGTTGTGGATCTATAGATACAGTGGTGTCCTTCCCCACTTTCTTTTAAGGGTTCACTTTCCTTCAGCTTTTGTTTGCTTCCATTTACTCTCCAGTAACTCAAAACCTTGTTGGTGTTTTTTTTTTTGTTTGTTTGTTTGTTTGCTTTTAATCTTTTGTTATAACTGTTGTATGTGAGAAGAGTTAATTCAATATAAGCAATCATCACCACCAAAAGTGGCATCTTTATAAGATCTCCTTCTCATTTTATATGATTTTTTAATCCCATGATGGTAAACATATATGTTGTATTTTATTGCTGTTGCTCTTAACACAATTTTCTTCTCTTAACGTACTTTTTTTCTCTTATAATTTGTGTTGAAAGCTTGCTGGTCCAAACTCATCCTTTGATTTTCTGTAATTTTATCCTTGTAAACTTGTGGTTTTCATTTTTATAAAGTATGTTATAAAGAACCATTTTTATGATTTCTATTTCCTTGTATATTTATTCTTGCAACATATGTGTTTCATTGAAGAGGCCAAATGTGACTCCATTTTGTAAAAAAGGCTTCATTTTGAAACCTAGCCCTGCTACAGGAAAAGACCACAGTGACGCCCCTCCGGGCAGGACCCATCAGCCCAGGTGGGGCCAGCCTATCAGGAAGTGGGCAGGTGTCCCTTCTTCCTAGAAAGTTTCTAATGCAAACTCACCCCCCCCCCCCAACAAAGCGCCTGATAGAATCCCTTATGCTCTTTAAAACCCTTCCCCCTGCCATTTGGGGTCACCCCTCCACAGCCATGCTGGGGAGTGGAGTGACCCGAGCATATGCTTAAATAAAGACACTCCTTTGTTTTTACATGTGTGTTTGGTGGCCTCTCAGTGGGGATGTGGGTTCTAACATCATCTGCATTTAACTTGTTTTGCAGTCCTTTATTTATCTTCTTCCCCACCTCAACGGTTCACACTAATTTCATTGTTATTATTACTTTCAGGAAAGCTATTTGTTGGAGAATGATGTGAGGGGAAATAAGGATAATAAAATGAGCCCGTCAGCTTCTTTCTAGAATTGCTACTGCAAGTGCTTTCCACGGGGTTGCGCCCTTTGCCCTTGGTCAGCTTTCCCGTCCACCTTGTTGTTGTTGTTGTTGTTGTCATGGTCAGCATTCAGGATGTGCAATCACTGGTCAGTGGAGTTTCCCCTTCAGCTCCATTTTGATGTGTATTTTTTGGTCTCAGAAAAGGTCTCCACAAGGGTCTTATCCATTCTCTCTTGTGATGCAGATGCACCCCTGGTTTTTGGCTCTCTCCGCCAAAGGATATTTGTGTGAAGCATTTAAAAATGCTTCTTAATGTTAAGAAAAGTCTGACAAAGAAAGAGGTCAAACCTCATTTTCCCCCTGTAGTTTGGTTCAGATTCTATTATTATTTTGCAAGTATGCTCTTCTATATTTCTAATATGTATATATAATTTTACATGTTTCAAAGAAAAGAAATGAGAAAAAAATAATCATGCTTCTGTATTTAACTGGGAGTTCAGCCATACTTTTTATCACTCTCCCAAGTTTATGTGGCACCTTTTGGATAAGGGTTATAAAGTCATGCCGAAGATTTATACTTGCTTTTCTCCTCAGGTGTTTTAGGATATCTTGACTCCTGCAATACAAGCTTAGTGCCTCTTAAATAAAACCTTCAGCTCAAGCCATACTTATTAGACGAGATGGTCTAACATGGAGACTAATATCATGGTTTTAAAGGTAAATAGGCTTGGGTTAAAGTCTACCAGATATCTGTTGTATTATAATTCAGAAAATTGCTTAACCTCACTGAATCCTAATTTCCATTTCTGAATGTTGGTGATGAAAACGCCTACATCATGAAGAAAGCTTTAGTAAGGATTAAATGAGATAGCAAAGTGGGAACTGGGACAGAGTTGTCGGTGGATAAGCAGGAACAGTTAAAATCATGATGAAATTTGTTTGAATCAAGTTGTAGTATTTAATTGTCATGAAGTTTTAATGGAAAAACCTACCCTCCATCGTCCTTGAGTGGAAGGATGTATGTAACTCTCCTTCCACAAATGAAATTATTTAGCAGGAAATGAAAAAATGGTTAGCAATAATTCCTAAGTGCTAGGACCTTGATGTCTGAGGACTGGGCTTACGAGGAAGAAAAGTTTTGTTCATGGAAGTTTATGCCAGCTGGTGGTCTGTTATCTTTTATCTTGTCTACACCCTGACCTTTCCAGCTTTATAACTTCCAAATGTTGATGTAATGAAAACTGCCCTTTTAAAATTGACACAGTGATTAAAATTGAAAATGAGAGCTGAGACTGTTCTCTAATAAATAGGCTGGATCTGAGCATACATCTGTCCAGCAAAACTCTTCTAAGCAAGCAGGCACACATTTCTTTGCTTGTATCTAAAAAGCGAAGGTGACATTTATACCGTTCAATAATTTTTCTCTCCATCTGTTTATTCAGTGGTGAGATTTAAGTTGGCAAATGCTCCACTCACATGGATATTACTCCTAGGCTATCTTTCAAATGTTCAGCTTTTAGATGGATGCATCCAAAGCTTTGTTGAACACATAGTAATTCTAATTTATAAGTAAACAACCCTTTAAGAAGAAAATTTTAATTAAAGCAGAGCACATTCCACTCTAGCAATTCCTCTTACTTACAGACCTGCCCATTCTATCAATATTTCCCAGATCCTGTAACAGATTTTTCTAACCACTTTCCTCATTTTCAATCCTATATATAACATTTTTCTCATCTGAATAGAGACAGGTTACAATTATTCAAGACTATTGTTCTAAGGAACTAAGAGGAGAAAAATTTCCAAAGCATAGTAGAATACCAAAAGTTCTTCAGTTTTATACATTTTCTTTACATTGGAAACAATAGGATGTTTTTACAGTAAAATGTGAAACATTACTTGTTGAAGAAATAACTGATACTTTTATTGAATTTCAAAGACAACTTCTGGGTATGCATCCACTTATATAATCTTCTACAGTAAGTTTTTATTTTTTTATTTCATATTTGGTATGTTTATTTTTTATTTTTATTTACTTTTTATTAGATAATAACTGTGTACATTACTGCATTTGTAGGGTACAATGTGCTGATTTTATATAACATTTGGAATGTTTACATCAAACTGGTTAACACAGTGTTCACCTCAGATAATTGGTGGTATCTCACCTACTATTTTGTGCCAAATTTGTACAAATTTTGTGCCAAAAAAAACTCGGTTTATACTCGAGTATATACGGTATGTCAAATATATTAATAGTAAAGTATAAATGTCTAAATACAGTAAGTTTTAAAAAAATGTTTTATTGTTAATTAACATGAGACTTACAGTAAAGTTGCAAATACAGTAGAGTTCACACACAGTCTTTTCCCAGATTTCCACAATGTTAATAATTTATGAAATCATAATATAATTAGCAAACCCAGGAAATCAACAGTGGTATGACACTGTTAACTGACCCATTCACGCTGAAGTTTTTCCCTTACATTCCTTTTCCATTTCAGATCCCAGTTAGGATTTCACATTTTGTTTAGCTGTGATATCTCCTTAGTCTCTTCCAGTCTGTGACATTCCTCGGTCTTTCCTCATCTTCCACTGTCTTGACACTTTCCATGAGTCCTGGTCACTTACTTTATAGAATGTCCTTCAATTTGAGGTTGGTGTTTTCTCATAATTAGAGTGAGGTGACATATTTCAGCAAGAAAACTACAGAAACACTGTTTCCTTCCCACTGCATCGTTACAAGGGGGAAAGACTTTCATGTATATATATTAATAGTGGCTTAAACCTCATTCACATGAAAATGGGGGTGTTTGCTAGCTGTATTTAGTGTACATTTATTATTTTCTTTTGGTAATAGGTAAATACCTTGGGGGAGACATTTTGAAGAACAGGAAATACTCTCTTTCTACTTAAACTTTCACTCACTGTATTTTTCATCTACTGGTGGATCTAGCTTGGAACAATTATTACTGCCTGATGACAGTTTTATATTTTCCTTATTCCTTCTAAAGTTATTAAATTCTTTGGTAAGGAAGATCTGCTACTTCCTCATTTATTTATTTATTCAATTAGTTATTCATATCAATATAGATCTGCAGATATTTATGTTTTACTCTGAGTTGTAATTAAACACAACAATCATTAATTGTTGATTAATTAACAATCATTAATTATTGTTTTTCTCATTGTTTAGAATTTGGCTATTGAGAGTTTCTTCAGTTTGGCTTCTATATTATTTTGACACACCTCCATCTTTTGTTAATCTCCATCTTGTTTTTTTGTGCTATAAAATGTTACAGGCTCATTTTATAATTTTTCTGCCCCACTCCTGAAAGTATTGATTTTTCCAAGATGTACTAGCTTCTTTTATTGGAGAATGGTGTTCAGAAACCAAGATTTAGGTGTTAGGTGTATTCCTGGACAGAAAAAGAAATAGGTGAATAGTATACTAACTCACACATTACATACAATCTAGGTGGTTTTCTCTGTGTTTGTGAATATATATTAAAACCACAAGTCCGTACTGATAATTCCTATCCACTTAAACTCTGCAAGGTACATATATATTAGTTTGCATCTTTTCCTTAAGTGTAAATTCTTCCTCAAACAGGAAAACTGCTGACTATCAGTGTTTACAGTATGTTCTCTTTTAAATTTAATCCTAGCATACATTTAAGGCACCAGGAGAATTTTTAACCCGTGTTCCTGTAGGTTCATTTCTTATTGTTTTTATTCTCTTTTGGATTCAGTTTTTAGTTTAATTAAAACTTTACCAAAGATATTGCACCAATTTATAATCTCATCAATATTATTGGAGAACTTCCATATTCCCTTATACTTACAAATCCTGTACATTAGTTTCTTTTAGTTTTTGGTAACCTCATATGTAAAAGGTAGTTTTTATATATTAGTTTATATTGGTTATATTCTATCACCTTTGTTTAGGAGTAAGATTTAGCATTACTTCCTGAATTTATAACAAATTTGTACTATAAACTTATTTATATGTATTATGTAGTCATTTTTTTAACAAGTCATTACAGTTTTTTTTAACTTGCTTTTTTTTCTTTTCCAATAAATAAGCAAATGAACTTTTTTTCTTTTATCTATGTTGCAAAAAATGTTCTCTACTATTTATTTGTTTTTTAAACATTGAAATCCACAGTTCTTATACTAGGTATATTTTGATAAATTCACATTCAAAGCAACATATAGAACATATTAAATGCCCTTGATTTTTAATTGAATTTGGAGCTTTATGAAAGCTATAAATTTATCAATTTATTTTGGTTTGTGTCTTGTTTATAAAAAGTTTTTCTATCATGGGATCATTTCTGAAACTTTCCTTATACTTTCTTCTAGTATTCTTGTGATTTCTTTTGATATTAAGATCATTGCTTTTTAAAATGTATAACTTGAGTAAGATAAGAATTTTGATGTGTTGAACAGAGTACCAATCTAGCATCATTATTTTTTCTTTCTTTTTTTTCTTTCTTCTTTTTTAAAATGGCTGTTAGTTTCCCTAATATTACTAAGGGAATGATCTATCTTTTCTCCACTGATTTAAAATGCTGTGTTTATCCTAAACCAAAAACAGGATGTTCAAGTCTAGTTCTGATAGTATCTTCTGTCTCACTGATCTGACTGATTCTAATAGAATTAGAATATTTCTTTTCCTCTAGTGGTTTCGGTCTCTCTTTCCCGTACACATACCTTTATGATTCTTTCCTTGTTTGTTTTTCAGAATTTTCCTGGCAAATATAAAAGTCTGTTTTTTATTAGTAACTTTAAAATTTGTTTGTCAGGTAAAACAGCCCAAGTGCCCATCAACCCATGAATGGATTAACAAATTGTGGTATATGTATACCATGGAATACTATGCAGCCATAAAAAAGAAGAGACTTCACATCTTTTATGTTTGCTTGGATGGAGCTAGAACATATTCTTCTTAGTAAAGTATCTCAGGAAAGGGAGAAAAGTATCCAATGTACTCAATACTACTATGAAATCAATATATAACCACCTACCATATGAATGGCAAAACATAACTATAGTCCAGGAAGTAGAAGGACTTGCTTAGTTCAATGTAAGTATTTCACATTGTATATTGAAGCAATACCCTGAACCCCATAAATACATCAATGTACAAAGTTATGATTTAATTAAAAACAATTTTTAAAAAATCATTCTGTTCATGTTTTCATCAGAATGTCAACTTTCTGTATTAATTTAGAAAAAATTGATACCTTCAAATATTCAATCTTCCTATTCAAGAATAAGGTGTATCCAATTTATCCTACTCTTTTATGACCCTCATTGATTTTTTTTAATTCTGTTTGTTTTATTCTGAAAAGTTTAAAAAATATGTAAAAATACAGAAATTAACATAATAAATTTTCATGTGCCCACCACCAAGATCCAAAAAACATTAATCTATGGCAAAATTTGTTTCATCTGTACACCAGCCCTCTGCTTGTCATCAGAAAAATATTGCAGAAATCATAGCATTTCAATGTTAAATGATTGTCACACATCTTTAAAAAGTAAGAACTTTTAAAAATGAAGGAAATAATTATCATTTCTAAAATTAATTATTTTTAATATTGTCAATGATTTTTTATTGTTGATATTTCCCTGATTGCCTCACAAATTTTATTACAGTTGATTTTTTCAAATCAACAAAGTTCACGTTACATTTACTTGATAATCTTTTTTGAAGTTTCTTTTTAAGTAACAATTTTATTGAGATACACTTTGATACCATAAAATTCACTTTTTTGAAGTGCATAATTCAGTATTTTTTAGTTTGTACACGGAGCTACATATTACCACTCTTTAATTAGAGAACATTTTTAACACCACAAAAGGCAACTCAATACACAACAGCAATCACTTTTCTTTCCTCTCTTCCCAGAATTCCTGAAAACAATTATTTTACCTTCTATCTTTTCAGCTTTTTCAGACTATGAGTTTCCCTCCCTATTTTCCTTTTACTACCTATCTTTTTAATAAAGTGGGTTATTTATCCCATAGATTTTCCACGTTCTTGATTATTTTGCTTGCATCCTCAGGGGCTTAGTAATAGGTTAATCTGTGTCTGTTTCCTATGAAGTTTTAGTTAAGAACTCTAGAGGCTTAACCAGTTTAGCTGTTATTTTTTGGCAAAGACACTTTATAGGTGATATTTTGAACTTCTTATTACATCATATCAGTGGATCCCAATAACATGGATGTGGAGAGCAGGGAACCCTTTTATACTGCTGATGGGACTGAAAATTAATACAGCCTTTTTGGAAGGAAGTATGAAGAATCCTCAAAAAACTAAAATTAGCTCAGTTGATCCTGCAATCCCATTACTAGGCATCTTCCCAGAAGAAAAAAAAAAAAAAATCCTTTTATCATAAGAACATTTGCACTAGACTCTTTATTGTAGCTCCATTTACAATTGCCAAAATGTGGAAACAGCCTAAATGCCCACCAACCCAGGAATGGATTAAAAAGCTGTGATATACGTATATCATGGAATACTATTCAGTTGCTAAAAAAGATAGAGACTTTACATCTTTTGTATTAACCTGGATGGAGGTGGAGTAAAGCATCACAAGAATGGAGAAGCAAGAATCCAAAGTACTTAATTCCGTACTTAATTCTAATATGAAGTCAGCAGATGAGCAGGGAGTAGGGGTGGAGGGAGTGGGGAGAGGGGAGGAGGGAGGGGTTGGGAGGTCACAGTGTATAGCACACCTCTTGGGGGCAGGATATCTAACAAATGCGATCAATGTAACCTAATTCTTCATACCCTTAGTGAATCCCAAATAATAATAAAAAAAATGTATTCATTAGTTTGGTGGTGGTCACCCTGATTGATATATATTGTCAAGATTACCCAGCACCGTTCACCTAGCAGTGTCTATTTCTTAGATCAGTCACTTCATTTAGGATTTTAACATGGTGATACTATATAAGACTGTCATTCTTTACTAATTTTTAGGTGGAAATTTTCTACTCTGAAAATACCTTCATCAGCTACAAGATTAACCAAGGGGTGCTGTTTACCTAAAAAAGGCAGGGTAAATTCTTGACTCAGCCATTTTATTTACCACTATTCAGAATAAACGCATTGTTTCCTTAGCATAAAACAAACAAAAAGATGAGCTTTATGTGTTTCTCATTTAAGTATTGTTAGGAACTTGTGAACGTTTATAGAGTACATTGATTTTTTTCCCTTTTTTTTTTTTTTTGTAGTTTTTTGCAGGGGCACTTGCAAAAAACCCCACCCCTCTGGCATATGAGGCTGGCCCCTACTCCTTTGAGCCATAGGCGCCGCCCAACATTCATCCCAGAGAGGGTTCTCTTGTTCATGCCCAGCTGTCCACATGATCTCTGACCAGTAGTCCATCTGAGGGAACTGCTCTAAGTCAGTTCTCTTTTTAATACAACTCTAGTAGGTTCCAGAGCTTCTTTGCTTCCTGGTAGGACAATATGTTCTAGACTCATCTTGTACCTTTCTTTCCCTAGAGCTGGGATTAACCCTTTTTTTTTTTTTTTTTCAAGGAGTTCTGTGTTTTTTAAAGTAGAAACTTGTGTTTAGAGACCTTAGTGGATTCTCTAAAAATGCCCCTTGTTTTTGTGCTGGTCATTATTTCTGAGTCTTTTCAGTGGACATAGCTAGAAAATATACATTTAAAAAAAATCTTCAGTTAATTTCGGTAGTTTCTAGACAAATTTTTTTAGCACATTGACCTTGAGGGTCTTAGGATTATGTTCTCTGTGAATGGGGAGAGTTTTAAATCTCTCTTTCTGCCTTAATCTATATGATTTTTCTGGTCTTATTACACTGGCTAGGATTTTTAGTAAGATATTGAATGTGAGTGATAAGAGGATATCCTCACTTTGTTCTTGCTGTTAGGGGGAAAGATGCAAACTTTTTACCATTAATATGATGTCAGATTTAGCTTTTCTGCTGATGTTCTTTTAAAGTTCAGGAAGTTTTCTTCATTCTTCGTTTGATGAGTATTTTGTCATCACTGTCTTAATATTTTTCATGAGTTTTTCTCCACTAAGTTAAAATTATCATATAGTTTTTTTTAGCCAATCAATACAATCATATTTCTATGGTAGTATTCAGTTAATAACTCCCCTAAGCATTCTTAGATAAACTGCACATAGTAAAGATATGTTATCCTATTAATATACTGTTGGATTTTGTATGTCATAATTTTATTAGAATTTTTTACCTGTGTTCATAATGAACATTGATCTGTTTTTATTGTTGATGTTATTTTTTCCTTGAAATGCCTTTTTCAAACATTTTAATACCAGGTTAGTGCTGGTATCCCAAAAGGAGTTTAGGAGTTGTGTATTTTCTTTTTTTTTTCTTTTTTTAACATTTTATTTTCTTTTTAATTGAAACATACTTGTTCATATTCATAGGGAATAAAAGGTTTTGATACATGCATACATTATAATGTTCAATAATTCATAATAATGACATAATTCATAATAGTCAATAATGTACACAATAATGGTGTTCAATAACATCATTAAGTAACATTTGAACAATGTTCAAATCAGGGTAATTAGGAGGTAATTATCCATCACCTCAAACATTGTGTTGTCATAGGCTCATTTTCTTATTGGTTCCCTTTTCTCAAAGGTTTTGTGTAGAATTGGTGTTATTTCTTCTGAAATATTCAGTAAACTTCAACAATAGAGCCATTTCAGCCTGGTGATCTTTTGTAGGAATGTTTTGTCTACAAATTCAATTTCTTTACCACCCATGACTCAAATCAGGTTATTTACTTCCTTTTGTGAATTTTGTGAATTTGTATTTCAGGGAATTTGGTATAATGATAGTCCATAATATTCCTGTACATGAGATTAATAACAGCAGCATCTGTGCTGATGTCTCCATTTATTCCTCAAATTGGTAATTTTTATCTTTTCACTATTTCCCAACCTGATTCATTATAGTTTTACCATTTAAAATAATTTTTTGATATAATTAACTTTTGATGTCATTGATTTTTAACTCCATTTGTTATTTTTCCAATTTTCTACTATACTGGTTTCTACTCTGATTTTTATTAGTTTCCGTCTTTCATTTAATTTATCTTTTTTTAAATTTCATGAGTGAAACTTACAATTTTTTTTTTTTTTTTTTTAATTTCTGGTACCCCCTTTTTAACCTGAAAAGAGTTGCATCCTTTCAGGCTTTGTGTTTATACATTATGAGGCAGGAACAAACCTATATTTAGTCTAGAGCTAATTTTTTCCACTAGTGAGATAAAAGCCCTTTGAGTATTTCATCAGATACCAGATTTTTATTCTAGCTGGTGGGAAGAGAACTATTACCAGTTATATCTGATACATGGAGAGTGCTCTCCTTAACCCTTTGCATGATTGTGTTAGCTTTGTTTTCTGACATGTATGCACTGGCCAGAAAATAGCTGGAGACTTTAGGGAGACAATAACTTGTAGATTTCCAGAGTTACCTTTCTGTGCAGCCTTCTCCTCTCTCATACTCTAAGAACTCTTTAGGTTCCTTGGGACTTTTAGCTCAATCTCCCTAACTCAATAAATCTATTACCCTCTACCTTTTTGTGCAAACTTATTTTTCCTGTGAAAGCTCTCTGCAGGCAACTATCAGCAGCTCGCAGTTTTTTTTTTTTTTTTTTTTTTTTTTTTTTCATTTCTTTATTGTTTATTGTTGGGGATTCATTGAGGGTACAATAAACCAGGTTACCCTGATTGCATTTTTTAGGTAAAGTCCCTCTTACAATCGTGTTTTGCGCCCAAAAGGTGTGGCACACACCAAAGCCCCACTCCCCTCCCTCCTTCCCTCTCTTTTTTTTTTAAGCAGGAACTCAACTTTATTGCATCAAGCAGCCACTTATATAGAGCATTGGGGAAGGGGTGGGGAAAGAAGGCGGGGGAAGAAGGCGGGGGATGAGGTGCGTGACAGGGTTGGGCCAATGGCATGGTGCCACCTTGGCTGTATCTAGGTAGAGGCAGTTTCAGGCCGGGCCTTGCTGAGTCATTGCTACGCAGAAGTAGCTCAATGGATCTACTTCTAGTCAGGCTCGGAAAGTTGCACTAGGCCTCAAGCACATGGCAGGGCCCAACAATTCCCTCTTTTGTTTTTTGTATGGCGGAAAAACATAGCCCCTGTCTTAGGTTGCCTACTCTTGCAGTTTCAGTCTTACCCGTCATGGGGATACAAACATCAATGGTTTGGTCCCTGTCTTAGGTTGACTGAA